>PVHY01033959.1:0-10751 GCA_004024945.1 Uropsilus gracilis | reverse complement strand
ATCTGGGAAAGGACTTTGGACAATACTGAGAAAGGGTTTGGACAATGTTGAAGTATTCTGAGTCTTACATGTTTCTTTTGTAGTTAATAGGATAATTAGAAATCACTTTGTTAGAAATAAATTAGTCTGCACTGCACTGATTGTCTTGCATTGGCTTGGTATTTTGGTTGAGAAGGCTGGGGATGGTGGTAAGAACCCACGAATGGAAAGTTTAAACTGTGTTTTAAAGTTTTTCTTTTCTGCAGTTTTTGGAGCTGAGAGCAGTTGGCTGGCTTTTGCATATCAATGGTAAAGGTGATCAGTGAAAATGCTAATGAAGAGTGTGTAGCCTGCTTCTGAGAGAGAAGCAAGCAGATAGCGCTATCCAGTTAAGTCAAGTCAAAAAATCTCTTTTTTACCCACTTTCACTTCTTCAGTCCCCTTCAAGGATTCTTCATGGTCCACTTCAAGGTCCTCTTCAAGACCTTGGAGTGTCTTGGGTCGTTGGACAGAGGGTAATGCCTTTCAGCACTGTCTTCTTGACCTTCAAAGCTTGTGCTTTGGCTTAGCTTTTAGAATGATAGGGGCTTCTTTGTTTCCCATGCCATCTTTATGAAAAGTGTCTCTAAAACTCACGATTCTTAACCATAGTCCTCTTTCCTGTCATCATTTTGCCCCAACCCTTCACATATTACTTTCTTTCTTTAAATAATCCATGCTTGTTTTCCCTTGCCTCTGAACTTTTTAGCCATATTATTTCCTCCCTTAGCTCCATTTTCTCTTCTTTGGTCTTTCTAATTCTTCAAATCTCAGTTTTAGGGAGTGACCCCTTCCCTCTCCCCAGTAATGGTTCCTTTGAGTAGCAAGGCTCTAGAGAGCTAGTAGCAATAGTGACACAGGTTAAGATTGCTTCCTTTCTCCCAAACTCAACCTTGTAAGTTTCACCGGCAGTCAAATTCTTCCAGGAACCCTATTTTGACTTGTCCAATACAAATTAGTTGTTCCCCTCCACCCAAGAATGCTTCTTCATTTACCTTGACTACCCTAAATTCTTCTTCCTTTCTGTTGCGTCCACTAGACCATATATGCCCTGAGGGCAAGGACTATGTCTATCTCATATTTCAGTCCAGATCCCAACCCTATAACTCATATATAAGTTTTTAGGAAACAGTTTCATGCATGAGTGGATAAGTCTCTTCCACCATCTCCCTCTCCTTTGCTCCCCACCCTATTCAATCCTTAAACCCTCTAAGTCATCTAAAAAAACTTGATCAGTGAGACACCTTGGGGGACTTTTGTCATCGTCACTCTTTTGCTTTGAAAACAAACTTGTTTGGTATAAACTGGTTTTTATATATTTACCTTTGGCCTCTACAAATTAAGGCTTATCTTTCAGATGTGCTTTCTGGAGCAAATATGTGAAGGTTGGAGTGACTTTTTTAGCTCAATAACATGTGTCTAACCATCTTTCTTATGACTTTCATTTGGTCAGTGCATATGAAAAAGAAACACATTGAAGCCATCATCAGAACAAAATAGTCAATAAATTGAACTGAACCTTAGGTCTTCCCAAGATTTTTGGAAATAGACTCCCTAAAATGTTCAAACAGGCCTTCTTAAGATGTGTTACTTTGACATGTGGATTATTTTGAGCTGAGGTCAGTCAAAGGCCTTCAGGCTAACAAAAATTATGATTATTCCATTAATAACTTAAAAGAATGGAAATTGGGTTATTACTCAGAATTTTACCAGAAATAACCTGATAAAGAAACCTATTTATATGGCAGACAAACATCTAATTACAGAGCTTCTACTATTTGTCATATGAGTCACATATTTTCTACCATGAGACCCTCCTTCAATCCCAACCTGATTTGAAGCCTCAGATCCCTATTCTATTTCTTAGGTTAAGAGTTATTATCCCATTTTTGTCCCGTTGTCATTGGAATCCAGGACTGTGTGACCTCCCCAAGGTATTTAATTAAATTTGTTCTTTTCTCCTATCTGATGTTAATTTGATTGATCTACCAACTCAGAATGAACCCAGAGGGGTAGTTCCTCCCTGACAGGATCTTGAATCTGCAGACTGCAAAATAAGTTTATTGTATTCTGAAAGTGCAATATAAATTATTTTGGATTCACTGTTGTTTTGCCATTGATTATATAATAAGCTACATGAACTGAGTTATGTGATAACTTATAAAACTCTTAAGAGTTTGTGGTTGAGTTTTCTGCCATCAGCTAAACCAGCTACTTCAGCCAAAGCTATTTCAACAGAAGTCACTTTAGGTGAAGGACCAAAATATCTCTTTCAAAGTATAATGGTGGTGTTTGCAATTGTCTTATCTCTCTCTATCATTCTGAACTTTGGTCTAATTCCTTTCCCATCTATGTGGGAGTTATCGCTCTGAAAGAAAACAGGAAATATTATAAAAGTTCAAGGAGTAATTGATGAGTCTCAGGCTTTTTATTGCTTTTCATCATGCCATATTCTGAAGTCATGACTAAGCATTAAATTGATAATCAAGGGTAAAAAAATATATTACACTAGGTTCCCTGACCAAATTGGTAAATCCATGAAGGTGAAGGTATGGGTTTTTTTTCCCCAACTAATACCCAACAATTGGACAGTGTCTCAGTAACTTCTTGTATAGATTTTCCATATTTACATAGTTCATTAATTTGATTTTTTTATCCTACTAATTGTTTTCATGCTAATTTGATTGTTCAACCAGTCCAAGGCGAACCCAGAAAGATAGGGTCCCTTGACACTCGGACCTTGAATCTATGGAGAATTAACACGTCACATGCCATTTCATGATGCTAATTTATAATCTAGGCTAACTTGTAACCTGTCAACACTCAATAGTGGAGTAACAAGTTCCCTGAATATAGCCTTAGGAGACTGAACTTCAAATTTAGTTCCACAAGCAACCAGTTTATGACCACTGTCACTTAATCCTTGTGAGTCTTCACTTACTTATCTGTAAAAAAGGCAATAAAAAATACCTCCTAGTGCTATTTGAAACACATACAACAGCTGCTTGATGGACTAATTGATGAACTGAGGCCAGCATTTCAAAATCCACTCTCCACACAAATAAAGGGTTTGAACAATCTAGGTACTGTTAGTGTGCAACCAGGGGCACCCAGGGACTGCCAAACTTGCACATAAAGACAAAGTAGATTCTTGGCGTGGTGAAAGATGTTTAATAGATCAGTGTGTACAGCAAAGGAATAGAACATTCCTGATAATTGTTTCCCAGTAAAAGTTTCAAAATTACCCACCCTCTTGTGGACAATTAAGGTTGGCATAATGAGGGGCTGCTGAATCCTGAAAACTTGCCATAAGTCTAGGGCGTCTTCTGGCAGTGAACCACAAGAAAGATCAAGGCAGGTCCGAGAGAGCTGGGACAAAAGGAAAGAGTCAAAATTCAAAATGTACCAAATAATCCACTATAAAATCAGGATGATGGCTGCCATTCTGTTGAATAAGGACCAGGAGAGCAGCCTGGTTCACATCTCTCTTTTATGTATCCCATCTCTTCTTATGTTTCCTCCACACGTCTCCTTCCCAGCCATACCAGGGCACAAGCTGGGCTTCAGAAGCCAGAGAGCACTGTTCTACATGTGTTCACTTATCTATCAAGTGTGATTGCTTGACTATACTCCTGCTCAGGAAGCCCAGCTCATGGCACCTGGAACTCAGCCCACCCTAACTGCATGTAGACTAAGCCAGGAAAAATGGCACCCACTCATGGTGCTGTGATGCTCCTCCCCCTTTTAGGGAGATGCTTCTGTAACAATACAGTGAAAGTATTGCATGACAACAGAAAGTAAATACAACTTAAAGAAGTTTTAACTAGAGAAACTGATGATGCTTCTGAGTACTAATGAAAAAATGTGATTTTTACACATTTACTGGCATGTGATGCTCCAATCCTTAGGGGGTGACGACTGCAAAGCTTAGGAATCAGCAAGTACTATATGGTGATGAGGATTGTTAGATGTTCATATTCTCCTTAGTCCATATGCTCCTTAATCCAAGAATTATTAAAAGAGGTGAATGAATATTTTATTTGGGAACTTTAGACAATATATAATAAGGTATTTCTACTTAGTATGACTGAATAAAACAGTTTCTATAGACTTAGAGGCTTAAAACAGCAATTATGATTTATTATCTATTTTGGTTTCTGTGGGTCAGTTATTTGGCACTAAATGACTTGGATAGAAGGTGTCAGTGTCTCCCACATGCTGATATCAGCTGAGACTATAATCTTCTGGAAGTAAAACAAGAGTAGAAGACTCCACTTTCAAGATGACTTGCAAGTTTGTATTAGCTCTGGGAGGGGGGCCTGGGGGAGGCCTCTGTACCTCTCCACGGTATTCTCTCTTCAGTTCTATTTGAAGTGTCCTCACAGACAAGTGACTGGATTCCCCAGAACAGGGATAGCAAACTTTTTTTTGCAAAAAGACAGATAATAAAATTTTCAGCCTTCTGGGCCACCTCCAGTTTCTGTCACTTATTTTCTATCTTTTTTAAAGTCACATTTTAAAACTATAAAAATCAAAATATTTAAAAACCAATTTTGTTCACAGTTTGCACAGAAATGGTCTGTGGGCTAGATTTTGCCCATGAACGCTAATTTGCCAGTCCTTGCCTGCTAACTCATCCACTGTCCCTTTCCTTGGTTTCTTATGGCCCTTGGGTCTTGATTCACTGTGGGAGGGGACTACTCAAGGGTATGGAGATGATGCCAAAGGCAAGATTCACCCCAGACTATGGAGACTGGAGGCTGACTGTCACACAGTGCCTTTAAAAATAACTGTGCTTGAGGAACATACTAACTGATATAGTAGACCACACAGAGATTGTTTTTAGCATAAAATATAAATTATCTCTAATCGCTTGATATTGACAGGATACAGGGCAGGCTGCCCCAAGATATGCCACTTTGGCATGCAGATTATTTTGAATTGAAATCAATCCAGGTCTGAAAAACCCCAGAAGAATTCATGACCTTCTGCTAAAGAATTTAGATAAAAGACCTGTTCCAGCGCCGGGCATGGTAGCGCATGCCTGTAAGCGGCAGCATAGGGAACCGCGGTGGGGACCAGGGATCACGGTTCAAGTCCTTCTGGGGTCAATGCAGTGAGACGTAGTTCCAAAAAAAAATAGCTGGGTGTGGTGGTACGCGCCTGTAATCCTAGCTACCTGGGAAGCTGAGGCTGGGGATTGCTTGAGTTTGTGGTACCCCAGGCAACATGAACCTGCAGTTTCATGGGCAAAAATAGTGAGGCCTAATCTCAAAAAAAAAAAAAAAAAAAAAAAAAAAAACCTTTTCCAACAAAGTACCTATCATTCTGGATCACATAACACATCAGGGGCTGGGTGTGGAAAATAAGTAGGAACCTAGCTGAATTTGTTCATTAAAGTTCCTCCTTGTCTTCTGAAATGTTTGAAAGCAGTGGCATGACTACATATAGGAAGCTTGTCCATAAGCAGTGGATAGCTCTAGGAAGGAGGACTGGTACATCTGGGTGAACAGTGAATGCTATCGTTTTTCCCATTTTCAAACCTCCATATTATTTAGGTTTGAAAATAAAAAGTACATATTATTTTGGCAATTTGTAACTATGAGAATACACTACTGATAGCTATGTTTGGTAGAATGCTCTAAACTGTGCTAAGGATACTGACATAGATTTCTTTCTTTAATCTTCATAACAGTAGTATGGGTAAGATCTTGCCCATTTTCCAGGTGAGGAAACTGAAGCACAGAGAAATGGCTGACTAAAAAGATGTTATAAGTAGATATTGCAAAGAATACAATTTTCCCACTTTTAAAAAATAGTTTGAAGGTAAGCTTTAATGTAAAGAAATTTTCTCGAGCACACTGAACTCATTACTTACTTTTTAAAAAAAAATATTAAAATAGATAAAGGAGACATAGCCCTGTTATTGGAAGAGCTGTGGCCCAAATCATTTGTGGGTTTTAGAAAACATCCCTCATGTGTATTATAAAATCCCCATGCTAGAGTGCCTCATTACTAAAGTGGCTTATTTAAAGGTCAGGAGAAGGAAAAATCATTAACAAAAGCATAAATGAAGAGAGATGTATAATTACAAAGCTCAAATGCTCCAAACTGATTGATGTAGAAAATAAAAATGTGAAGACATCCCTTTCATTGGGCATATTATCTCAAACAGGCCCACTCTTTGTTGTGGATGGACACAGACAGACTCATTAGAAAGGCAGAGTGCTCACACCTCTGCAGAAATACTGTAGGAGTAAGCAACTTCACACCTTCTGGGTTACCTGCTGTTCCTGTTCTATAAAAAGAGTTTATAAAAAGGAGCTGGCAGCAGCTGTGGTAGTCTCACTGAAATAGTCCAATCAGCCATAAAAGAGAAAGATGATCCAATCAGATTGAAAGGTGGGGTACCCTGAGGGTGGATTTAAGACAAGTACTTATTTTTTAATTAATTTATTTTTATTCTTTAAATCACAACCTCAGTAAATGGTTCTTGGGATACCTCCTCCTCCCTCCTCCCTCTGGTACCCCCTCCTTCCTCTCAAACCCCATTCTTTGTTGTTTACTAGTCTGTGCTAAGTTCATTAGTCTCTTTCTTTCCTGTGGCAGTGTTCTTTCACTGGGTGAGGGACTGTGTTGTTGGAACTGAAATCGGATGAGAAAAACAGACAAAACAAATAAACAAACTTACAAAGGGGAGCAGCTGGCCCTTTAAAGACAGTCACACACCAGGTTCTTCCCAGCCCTTGCATGCAGTAGCAACACCACATAAACTTGAAGAGGGAGGCAAACACAAATTTACTTATTAAAAGACAAATTAGACAAGAGTCACTGAGGGGTATAAGGAAAGCCCTTCGGTAATCTTACCACACAGTCCAGTCTCTAGTCCAAAGTGCACATGGCTTCAGCAGCCACATGTGTCCACAAAATGGCGGTTGCCCCACCCTAAGCTGGATAAAGGAGTTAAGATGGCACTGCCACTCCTTCTTCAGAAGACACAGCTCCACTCACCCTAAGACAGAAGAAGCCAAGATGGTGTCGTCACAAGATGGAGTCGTCAATCCTTCTCCAAAAGGCACAGCTCTGGCATTCTTTTAGCTCCAACTCCAAAGTGGCCGGGCATCAGCAAAACTCACTTGATACAGCAACACAGCAAGCACTTCAGGCACCTCACATTGGAAACAGCAACACAGCAAATTCTCTTCAGTTTTCCAAAAGACTTCCAAATTTCGCAGTTTCAAAATTAAACCAAGTTTTCAAGTACCACATTTCCAGGACAGTTTACACAGGTCACAAGTTTCTCCAACATGCTTCCCAGGGCTCCTCACCAGCCCAGGCTGGAAACGGAAGCCCACAGTATGGCTTCCTTTCCTGCCCTGCTGCCCTGCATGGCAGCAGCAGCTAAGAAGCCTCCAGCCTCTCTGCTGCTCCTCCCTGCACCTTCTCCATTCTCTTCGTTCTGTTTTCTTCGGTTCTGTTCCGTTTCTTTCCCTGTCTTTTTTCTCTGTCCCCTCCCTGATCCTTTAATCCTCTTTTCTCGTGAGAAGGCCTAACTTCCCTTCTCCAAGTCTCCACCCACCAATGCTAACAATAACTATTTTAATGCATCAACACCAGTACTGGGGGCCATAGGCCCCTAACAGAACCAAGCGAACCTTGCTGGTAGATTGCATTGGGCAGCCAGTCTATATCTATTTGTGGTCTGTCCATGCTTTCTTGTTGGAGGCTGACTTCTCCAATCTTATTTAGATGTTTTATCTATGGTTCTGGCATCAGGTTTTAGGAGGTCTCACCAAATTATAAATTCATTTGTAATTTATTTGTACATATGAAATGAGTTGTGAAGTTTCTCTGTGGATACAGGCATCTATGAGTGGCCATTGTAGATAATTTCCTCTGTCTCACTTTGCAGCCCTGCTGTGCGGTCGATGCCCCCAGTTCTTGGCCCTCCTCTCCTCTCCCGTAGTGTGGGAAGGGGTGCCTAAGACAAGTACTTATTTATTGTTCACTGAAAACATGGAGTTATAAAGAACTCTGACTTTACTACTAAGTCCTTTAGGGGGGTTGAAATTAGTGAACCTCCCAGGAAAAAAATGAATCAGATATTTCTGGAGTTCCATGTTGCAGAGCCAATCTCTCAGGAGGGTAAAGTGAAAGACTAGTTATTAGGCCACATGAACAGTACAACCTAGAATTCCATGCCCCCAAATAACTTTTGGCACACTATGTATTTCAAGTTCTACTATTAGAAATGCATTCCTTTGAATGTCTAGAGTCCTTCAGATTAAAAACAATTTCACATCAGCTCTCCATATGGGCAATGAGTTGGTGACTGGGAATAATGGCTCAAAGGTCCCTAAGGGAAGTGAGCCAAGGGAAGTGAGAGACTGTCCAGGAGAGAGACACAAGTCATTTTGCCTTGGACCAACCCTAGGACTTCCAGGTGAATATGTTTCTTATATCATCTGACAATCTCTTTTCTAACTGCAAGGAAACTCAAGCATTGATTGGGTACTCTGTGAAATTATCTCCCTCTTTCTGGAAACAGTTTTCCAACAGTCACCAAACAAGGCAGACTGTTGACATATTGACATCACTGACATCTAATTTGAGGTCCAGTAGACCCACAGAGCTGGATTCTGGCAGTGCTTGGACACAGGCATGGATTTTCCAGGAAGGACACCTGGAGACTTTTCCTTCCTCTGAACTCCCAGAAGAATGGTTTGGTTTTCCCATTTATGACATTTAAATTGTCATTATAGATTTTCTAATCTTTTCCATGGAGAGTGAGTCAGTATATTTTGCTATGATTAAGGAAAACAAGGTCCTAAATAAATATCTTTTCTCCTTTGTAGAAAGAACTCACTACTTCAGCATTCATTCTTTAACATATTTCCCTTACACTCCAATGACATTAAACTAAGGGCCATTACCACAGATTCCTGGGTGTGAAGAGCTTTTCATAACAGAAAGCTATTAATGCATATTTAATCTTTATGGGGTTGGAAAGAGCAGGCAAGGAGGGAACTAGCAAATGATGAAGGTTTAGCTATTTACTGTACCCACAGTCAATTCAAGAGACATGCCCCCCTTTACCAGTTCCAGAAAATCATCTCGAAGAGTAATAGCATTAGGAAGCATTAGGACTTTAAGCTCTGAACAAAGGTTTGCTCATTTACCAGGCAGTGAAAACAGATCTAAATGACAGTGATAAGATAAACTTATGACTAACCTTCTCCAAACAGTGTCCTTAACATTTCTCTCAAAATCTTCTCAGTTTCTCACAGATTTCTAACACTGCTCACCTGTTTCACTTGCTCTTAATCAATTGGGCATACTATTCTTTAAAAAAAAAATTTTTTTTAATGTGAGAATAGGTCTTGCTATGTTGCCTGGGGCAGACCTGATCCTGCAGACTCAAGTGATCCCCAGCTTCAGCCTTTCAGGTAGCAGGGATTACAGGCATGCACCTGGCATACACTGCGTCTGGCTGCTTTTTCGAGACCAGGTCTCACTATGTTGCCCAGGGTAGTCTTGAACCCATGAACTCAGAGATTCCTGGCCTCCCAGTGCTTGGATTACAGGCATACACCACCACACCTGGCATGGCATACTATTCTTAATGTAAGTCAAGCTGTTTCTTAATGAATGATCTTCATTTACTCCCTTCTCCTGTTTCTGTAGGATTGAGTTCCCATGATAGAGTCCAATTGGAAGGAACTCTTGCCTCCCCGACAATAAAAAGCTCAATAAGTCAGTTCTCAAGAAATGCCAAGGAAAACTCACTCATGAGGCACAAAGGCTCCCTTGTAAATTCACCGGCACCAACTGTGCTCATTCACTAGGGTCTGATCTCTTGACCACATTGATCCCAAAAGCACAGCCTTCTCCCCTCCACCAGGATTATTTTAAATTGTTCTCTTCTTCCTTTTGGCTGCTAACTTGTTTGCTAATACTGTTAAGCATCCAGCCCCATCCAGGTCTGGCCCACCTGCTCCCTCTCACCCTCCCTTTAACACAGAAGCCCTTGACAGTCTCCTTTGTCTTTCTGTGCCTTGCCTTCTGTTTCAGCATGTTCCCAGGAGGCTCGCACAGCTGATCTTCCCTTCCCTACATTTTTCTTCTCTAGCCAACTGCTTCCTCTCTGTTCTTATACCCGTATTTCTGTGTTCATTTGCCTGTAGTACACATAATGGAAAAAACATGTTACAGGAAATAAAGTTATTTCCTAAAGCTTGTCATTTAGTTCTTGATTTTGGTTGTGATACTGTTTGCTTGCTTATTGCATTTTATTTTTTAACCATATAAAAGTTTCTTTCTTTTAAATCATCTCATTTCTCAAACTTTCCTTTTATTGCATCTTGATTTTGAGTTAGAATTACCTTCCCCCCCCAAGATATCAATTGACACATTTTCTTCTATAATTCACACGCTTTCAAATATATAGAGAGACATCCAATTCATTTGTAATTTATTTGTGCATATGAAATGAGGTATTGATCCAATTTGCTAACTTCAAAAGGCTAGTATAGTCATCCCACCCCATTAATTAAAAAAGTCTTAAGGATTTGAGATGCCACCTTATTATATTCTAAAATTCAGTGTATATTCATCTGTGTTTGAATTTTCTGTTTGTTCGGTCTATACATGTACCTGCCATTAAAAGGAAAAAGAAAAGTTCCCTAATCCCACATTCTTTTCTAGATTTTATTCTTTTTTTTTTTTTTTTTTTT
>PVHY01033958.1:0-10757 GCA_004024945.1 Uropsilus gracilis | reverse complement strand
CCCTGGGCTCCCCCAGTCACCCCCCACCCAGACAGGTCACAGACATTTTATTTTTTATTTATTTATTTTTTTTGAGACCAGGTCTCGCTATTTTTACCCGTGGAACCGCAGGCTCTCGTTGCCCGGGGTACCACAGACTCAAGCAATCCCCAGCCTCAGCTTCCCAGGTAGCTGGGATTACAGGCGCGCGCCACCACGCCCAGCTATTTTTTTTCGAACTAGGTCTCGCTACAGGCCCCAGGCAGGACTCGAACTGCGATTCCTAGCCCTGGCCGCTTCACAGGCTGAAGCTTACAGGCACGAGCCACCATGTCCGGCTAGCTCACAGACATTTAAACGTGGGTCTTTCAAAAATGACCCAGCACCTTCCTCTTTTCCTCTTTTCCGTCTTTTACCAGATGCCCGCGCACAGGTGGTGACTGGTTGCAGCTCTCCAGTGAACAGAGCACATCTTGAGCTCGCCTCCTGGTCCTCAGAACCCACTCCCCAGGAGCCTAGGAGAAGGTTGCCCCTGCACCCTGATCCCGGGGACTGATGGCGCAGAGCTCACTGCAGTCACCCGAGGCTCTGGAGTCCAAGTCCCATTGAGCAAGTCCAGGAACAGCCTTTGGCTTTTAAGTTTCCCGCTGCTCACTTCTCAGGCGGAGAAGCGCCAGGCTGAGGACCTTGCCGGGGGTCACAGGCGGGCAGGTGAGGGAGGGCGAGTTCAAAGGTCAGCCGTGTGACCTCACCTCACCAACAGCACGGCCTGGTCCGTTGGAGGCTCTTGGGAAGCGAACCCCGCCCTCGGGGAGAGCAGGCAAGGCCTGGAGGTGCGCCCCCTTTCCTGGTCTCCATCTGGCTCAGGGGCCGTGAGCACCCCGAGATGTAGCACCGGGCCTGCAGGGCTTCCGGCTGTGCTCCTGAAGGCCGTGCTACCTGGACAGGCGCTACTCCAAGGAGGGAAAGCACCCGAAACGTCACACACACCTACTTCCTCCAGAGAAAGTGGCCCCAGTATTCATTTAGCTCCTGCTGTGACGCAGGTGGGTCTTCACCCAGGGGGCCCAGATGTGCCAGGCACCGGGGCACAAAGCCTGCAGCGGGCGGGGAAGCCCGATGGACATTCCCAGAAATGCACCCACAGTCATCTCCACCCGGGCGATCAGCCATGGCAGTCGTGTTACCATCACCAGCCCCGCCTGGGGCTGCAAGGGGTTCGCACAGCCCGGCAGGATCCCACCACCGTCCCGAGCACATGTGCTCACAGCGGCCGCTCAGGCTCGTCTCTGCGGCCTGTGTGGCTGGTAAGTTTCCAGCCCAGCCCAGCTCCGGGCAGCTGAAATCAGCTAGAAGCAGCCTTCAGGGAAGCCTCAGCCAGCTCTGGCTGAATCCCCCCCCCCCGGGTCTGGGTGCTGGAGGGGGAAGGGGGGCGCCAGCAATGCACCTCCATGCCCTACGGGTTTCCGTTTGTTCTGAGTCAGTGTCTGGCACCATCCAGTTGGTGCAGATGAAGGGCCCCCAACGTGACAGATGGTGGCAGCTACATGGCAGCTCGGTGCTTCAGCCAGGTGGGTGAGCAGAGTGTCTGTGTGTCCAGGAAGTGGTGGAAGCGGCTATGATCAGCCCTGCGGCCGCCCTGGGGACCTGCCTGCAGCAGATGAGACCACACGGAGGGTCCCTGGGGCTCGGCGTCTGGGCTCCCGCGTGGGCTGTCTGCTGGGAACCTGAGCGTGTGGCTTCTGCTTCCTGTGGTCCTTCCCACCCCTGTGAAGCGCCGGTGATGACATCACCACGTCCAGATGGCTGCTGTGATGGTGAAGTGAGTCGGTGCACAAAGACCCCTTGAACAGGAGCTGGTGACACGTTAGCCGTTCTGATGACATGTCCTGTCTTCCCACCAACCACTTCCTCTGCAATCCACACAGTGTAAGCGTGTGTATATGCGTGTGCGTGCACGTGTGTGTGCGTGTGTGCTGGGTTCCTACAGCCTTTCTTTGCCTGTTGCGCTCTGTTTCATATCCTAAGTGATCCCTAAGCAAAATCTCAGCTTCTTTTAGACCTTCAGACAAGGCTAGCGTGGGGTGAATGGTGACCCCCAAGTCCCCATCCCTCAGAACCTTAGGAGGTGGCCTTGTTCAGACACTGGGACTTGGGAAAGTTAATCAGTTGAGGGTTTTGCGATCAAGGCAACTTGAGTTAGAAGCTGATCCCAGTTCAATTCATTAAAAAGAAAGAGGGTCACCACACATGTGCCAGAGGCAAAGATGGGGAGATGTCCCGCGAGTGAGGCAATGTTCAGGGTCCCCTGGAGCAAGGAGCAGCGAGGGAAGAACCACCAGAGCCCTGCTGGGGCTTTGATCTCAGACGTTCCGTCCCCAGCACTATAGGCCTTGTGGCCTTCAGCCACCGGTGTGAAGATGTGGGAACACGGCCCTAGGTCACTGACACAGCCAGGACTGAGCTCCCCCTTTCTTCTGCACATGCCCCCCCACCCAACCCCCCCTCCACAGCCCCTCTCGCTCCAGGCAACATGGCCGTCCTGGTGGGTGTCTGCAGGCCGGTGCAGACCTCACCAACGCAGCTCATCTAGCCAACAGCAAGCACCTGTGGTGCACGTGGCTCAACCCTCTCCATCCCAGCAGCCAGCCTTCCACTGCCTGGCAGGGAGCCTGGCAGCTGTGGGCCACAGGCGGGATGATCTGGGCAGCAGTTGTCTGTCGCTGGGAGGGACCACAGCGACCTGTCTCCCACAAGCGCTACTTCTGATTCACAGCCTCCGAAGGCAAGGAAATCCTCCCCGCAAGGCGTCTGCTGACTCATGGCTCACGGCTTCAGGGCAATTCGAACAAGCCCACTTCCTCTTTCTCAAGCAAGTGATGCATCATCCACTTTAGCCATCATCTCAATCTGATGACTGTGGGCCCGTCTGTGTCAGCACGTGCTTGTCCGTGTCAGCACACGCCCTGTAACAGACGCTGCCTTGCGGGGAGGCTTGGCCTGTGCCTTCCAGCTGCGAGCACAGTGATGAGAGCGGAGCTTCCCGGTAGCTGGCATGACAAGCGCGCGCCACCACACCCAGCTATTTTTTTTGGAACTAGGTCTCGCTACGGGCCCCAGGCGGGACTCGAACCGTGATCCCTAGCCCCGGCTGCTTCATAGGCTGAAGCTTACAAGCACGAGCCACCGTGCCCGGCCTTAGGCCAAGGATTCTTAGTAGCAGTTTGGGGGTCAGGGGGGTAGCTCCCTTGAGAATCTGAGCAGAGCTGTTACTCCTTCCCTAAGCCATGCACAGAACATGTACCGTCTCAGGCCCACCCTGGTGCCCAGGCTAAAATCTTCCTCACTGTATGGATGAGAACCACAAGGCTCCAGCAAAGAAAGCCCCAGAGGACTTGGGTGAATCAGCGCCAGAGCCCAGATCACCCCTGACCCACTGTCCCGGGACTCCCTTGGACTGAAGACTCTAGTTCGCCAACAGGGAGACAAAGGTGGGGATGAAGTACCAAGGGAAGGGCAGCCCGGGATGGAAGGAGACAATCCCAGAGAAAAGAGGGTGTGCATGAGGTGCCCCTTTGCACAAAAGGTTGCCAGGGCACTTCAGGGGGTGGGAGGGGAAGGAAGGGAGGGAGAAAGGGGAGGGGAGGGAGGAGGGAGACCCGTGGCTATCCCCACCATGGCCAGCACAAAAGAGAACTTTTCCTCAAGCAACAAGACCTCAGAAAATGCAGGGAGAACTTATTTTAAGGAACTCTCTTTGCATTTCTGAAAGAAGTTTATATAATGTCCTCTCCAGCTGATTAAAAATAGAATCACATCTTGCTGAGATGCTTTCAACGCAGAGAGAGCTGGTGGCGAGAGGACCATAACCGGAAGCTCCAACTCCAGGCTCCCACCAGGCCATCCCTCCTCCCTAAGCCCCGAGCAGCAGTTACTTATTGCCCCGAACCACTTCCAGACCAGCAGCAGATGCGGCCCCAGCATCCTTCCAGCTGGGTGCCCCAGACATTACTCCCAGCTGGCAGCAAACCTATTGGCCTCCTACGGCAAAATGACCTCTCAGCGAGTTTCCAGTCTCATGGGATTGCTGCGTCCCCAGGGTCCTGTTTAAACCTTGCGCTGGTCTCTGGCTCAGTGCGGGCCCAGAGGCCTGTCTTTGCAGGGCAGCAATCTCTCCTAGGACTTCCCCTAATAGCCGTGCTGCTTCTCGGTCATGTGAAATCAGAGGCCCTTGCTTATCACTTGTGTTTACAGAGGAGATAAGGCCAGGTCTTCAGAAGTCCCCTGTCCAGTCTTACAAGCCCACAGATCTTGTTCTTGGTTCTTTTTTCACGCCCTGGTTTGTATCAGTGATTTCTCGTTCTCACTCTGACTCTCACTGAGGCTTGACTTTGAGCAAAGGGGAAAATACACAGGCAAAGTTTGCCTGATGAGGTTCAGCAGCAACAGCAGAAGAAGGGACGGCTGTGACACTGGATGCCTCGTCACCCTGAAGAGCAAGTTCTGACCCACGGGGCCACAGGGAGATGCCCAGCACTGAGCCCAGGCTCTGCGTGTGGTATGCATCAGCGAGCACTCTAAAGCAACTTCTGGAACTTTCCACCACGTCTCAACCTGGGCGTGTCTTCTGTGATATAATACCCTGCCCCCCCGGGAATTAAAATCGGGTAATGAAACAACAAAGCAGAGAACTTCATAAAACTTAGAGCTGGCCCTTTAAACCCAGTCACTCATCAGGTTTATCCCAACCCACATGAACAGTAGCAAGATCACACAACCTTAACAGGAAAAAGAAAAAAGAGATTTTTTTCAAAAAGAGGACAAATAGACAAACGTTACTGAAAATATAAGGGATCTTTAATAATCTTGCCACATAGTTCAGCCTCTAGTCCAAAACACGGCACCTGGGTCCTCAGCCACATGTGACCACAAAATGGCGACTGTTGCACCTTCAAGCCAAGTGAAGAAACCAAGATGGCACCTTCAATCTTCTTCCAAAGGCACAGCTATTCACTTCAAGCTAAAGAAGCCAAGATGGCATCGTCATTCCTCTCTCAAAAGTGGGAGATTCCAATCCAACAAAGAACTCAAGATGGTGTCGTCTATCTTCCTCCAAAAGACACAGCTCCAGTAATCCTTCAGCTTCAACTCTGAGGTGGCCGAAATCAGCAAGATTCACTTCTTATAGCAGCAGCAACCACTTCAGACACCTCACAGTGAAAACAGCAACATTCTAAATTCTCTTCAGGTCTCCAGACAATTCCCAAACTTCACAGTTTCAAAGTTAAACCAAGTTCTCAAGTATGTTACCAAGTCAGCTTACACAAGTCACAAGTTTCTCCAACATGCTTCCCCAGGCTCCTCACAGGCCTAGGCTGGGGATGGAAGCCCACAGTATGGCTTCCTTTCCTGCCTGCTGCTGCACATGGTGGCAGCAGCTCCAAGGTCTCCAGACTCTCTGCTGCTATTCTCTATCTCTCGCTTACAATTTCTCTCTCTCTCTCTTACTATTTCTCTCTCTCTCTCTCTGTCTCTGTTACCTTGCTCTCTAGCCACATTCCTCCTTAAACCCCCTCTCTGTTCCTCTCTTGAGAAGACTTGGCTCCTTTCTGCAAGTCTCCACCCACTAGGATATAATGGCTGCTGTCTCAATGCAGCACTATCATGCTGGGGCCATGCCCCCCTAGTTTCACCACAGCACCCATATCAGAATGACCAGTGAACACAGGGGAGCTCCATGCTCTGTCATGGAGGATGAAGTCTATCTTGGGGAGAAAACAAAGTTTCTGTACAGGAGGTGGAGTTGGGGGAGGGACTGGATGGGAGGTTGTGTCTTGTTTAAAACAATGCAAGCTGAGGAGATTTCTGTGACTTGAAGAA
Organism: Uropsilus gracilis; assembly: GCA_004024945.1. NCBI lineage: Eukaryota > Metazoa > Chordata > Mammalia > Eulipotyphla > Talpidae > Uropsilus > Uropsilus gracilis. Next base: position 4,898 of record PVHY01033958.1, on the reverse strand, counting down.
GCCATCTGGCCTCCCTACTTCCACACTCATTCTTTTCTCCTGCCCATTCTCAACCTGGTGTTCCAGAATCCCTTCCAAAGGGGGCCCATGTCCATGCCAGAATCCTGTTATTCAAACCCCCCACCCCCACCCGGTCATCCTCTTCATCCTCCTCTTCCTCTGTCTGCTCCAGCCACTCTAACCTTGCACATCTTGCTCCTACCTGGCTTTTTACTCTGCCTGTTGCCTCTGCTTTAAACTAGACATTTGCTTGACTACTCCTTTCTCTCCAGCAGGGTCTATCCTGATGATGCCATTCAGAGAACACCTGCTCCCCCAAACCCCATGCAGGCTCCATCCACTCTCCCTACTCCACCTTTTGCTTCCATCTTTCTCTTTTCCAGAGCATGTATAAACTGCCTACATACCACCCATTCTTCCTCAGTCCTTTTTACTGCCATTTCCCACAAGAATGTAAGTTCCCGGAGGGCAGGATTTCCTGTTTATCTCATCAGTGTGTACTGAATGCCTTGAATTTTCAGAGGTTTTCAACTAATAGTTGATGCAGGAAAGGTTGATAAATGAGTAAGTGACTGGATGAAAAGCTTTGTTCCTGTATGACTGCTGATTCATAGCTGAAAACATCACTTCTAAAGAGTTTCTAAAGCAAGGAAATGGGGTGATGGGGAAGACAGAAAAGCTTGGACACTGATAATAGCATTTACTATGGCAGCTTTATTCTGTACTTACTAGCTGCTTATGTATAGTCACATACTGTGATAGGCACAAAACTGACAAAACGGATGGTGTAGCCTTTCCACTTCTTCAACAAAGTGATCATGTGTCTGTATTCTTTTTCTCAACAGAAAAAGATATTATATCTTTTCGTTGGGTCTTCCTGGCCAGAAGCAAATTGCTAGTAGAACAAGGCTTCACGGGAGAGGAGACAGACAAGTGGACAAAGACAGTGACTTAAAAGTCATATTTTGCCGGGTACGGTGGCTCGTGCTTGTAAGCTTTAGCCTATGAAGCGGCCGGGGCTAGGGATTGTGGTTCGAGTCCCGCCTGGGGCCCGTAGCGAGACCTAGTTCCAAAAAAATAGTTGGGCATGGTGGTGCGTGCCTGTCATCCCAGCTACCTGGGAAGCTGAGGCTGGGGATTGCTTGAGTCTGTGGTACCCCGGGCAATGAGAGCCTGCAGTTCCATGGGCAAAAATAGCGAGACCTAGTCTCAAAAAAAAAAAAAAAAGTCATATTTTGACCTCAGGGTATAAAATGACGTACTAGATGTAATCAATTATGTATATATAATGTAATTATATGTAATCAGTTAGACGTATAATCAATAAAAATTTCAAAAAGATACCATTTTTTAAAAAGTCATATCTTAGCAAAGGAAAGATGCTCTCACGACTGAGTGACAGAATAACTTATGCTAATGACCTTTCAGCGACTCTAACTTTGCATGTGGAAGTGAGCTCAGCTGATGAAGGGGCAAAAACCTCTGTGTGACTTGCTCGTTGGACTGCTCATGAAAAGACAGGTCCAGGAGGAACATTAAGGCAGCATCGGAGATCACTGAGTAGCATCATCCTGTCTGACAAGTTTCCACCATGGAAATAATCTTGACTCGAAATGCTGACTACATTGAGCGGCCTTAGCCATCACGCCTCTGCTGAGCATCTGACCCTTGAGGCTCCATGCAACTGTGTACAGAAAACTCAAAATCTGAAGAGGGGAGAGGAAATTGCTTGTGCAAAATGACACAAGAGACGTAAAGAAAAGGCCACCTTTGTGGCTACTTGCATTGCAAAGACTTAGGATTTTTGAGTGTTGTTTCAAGGCCCATCGCAGCAGTATTCATCATCCCGACGCTGCTGCGATGCATTAAACATGCACACGTTGACATTCTGCTGTGCAAGTGAACAAACACTGCAAGCCTAACCTTTTAAAAGGACCCGTGATAGCTCAGGCCTGACCAGGCTTGCTCCCAAGGAAGGCTTCTTTTTTTTTTTTTTTTTGAGAGTAGGTCTTGTAGCTGGGTGTGGGGGTGTGTGCCTGTAAACAACAGCCTATGGAATCGTGGTTGGGACTGGGGATCGTGGTTCGAGACTCCCAGGGCAACAAAGCAAGACCTACTCCCCCACCCCCAAAATAGCTGGGTGTGGTGGCGCACATCTGTAATCCCAGGTACCTGGGAAGCTGAGGCTGGGGATTCGCCTGAGTCCATGGTACCACGGACAATGTGAGTCTGCAGTTCCACAGGCAAAATAGCAAGACTTAGTCTCAAAAAAAAAAAAAAAAAGAGACTATGTTACCCAGGGTTGTCTCAAATCTGTGGACTCCCCAGGGATCCCCAGCCTCAGCCTCCCAGGTAGCTGGGATTACAGGTGTTGCACCACCATACTTGGCTTCAAGGAAGACATTTGAGAGGCATCTCTGGTGGAAGCCAAAGACCAGCAGCGTGCGTGGACAGTTCTTAGGTAGAGAAGGGCATCATCTTGGTTTCTGAGACAAGATCGCCCCAAGAAGTCCCAGGCCACGTGTTCCCACCTGGCCTGGATTTGTCAATCCCACACCCCTGCTTCTTGCCACCTTCCCCAGGTATGACCTGGCATCACCTGGGCTCAGCCGCTGGCCACTGTCTGTGTCCTCACTCTAACCACTAGGACACCCCTGTCCCACTAACCCCTGCACGCTGAAGCTTTCCCATCACAGCTTAGTTCTGCCAATACACCCTTTTCCTCTTTCTATCGTTTCTCCCCACAAGAAGCTGCTTCTAAGTCTTTGGCATTGTCTTTGCTCCCCCATTCCTTGTACCCCTGTTCCTGCCCCCCCCCGACTCATTCTGTGCCAGGTCTGACCCGGGACTCAGGAACCAAACCGCTTCCATACAGCCCCCACCGTGCCCCTGGCCATCTGTGGGCTTGGGGTGAGTCGCCTCTGCCTTCTCGTCTGTTACCTGGGGGTGCAACACTCACCGTGCTTTGCTGAGTGAGCTCTGAGACCGCCCGTCGAGTGTGGGGTGCCCGCTGGTGTTGCCATCACGTCTTCACATGCAGGAACCCCCTGATCTTTCCAGTCTCTGCTCAAACCATCACACACTTCAGAGCTGCCTCCGCCTTTCCCACCCGGATGTGACGGCTCCTGCTCACCGATGTCAGCTCTTGTCATCCAGGTAGACACATTCCTTACCCTTGGAAAGGTCCAACTAGCCAAGCCTTTGGCTCAACTCAATATTACAGCACATTATCTTGCTTTACAGAGGCATCGGAAGCCAGCAGAAGCCAGAACACAGACGGGAACTTGCTTCTCCAGACCAACAAAGCAAAAATGACTAAACTCATTTGTCTCTTGAGTATGATCTCCAGACTAAAGGAGCTCAGAAGGCAAGGTGGCATCTCTTAACTTCCTATTCCTTGTCCCTCCTGCAGAGAAGGTGTTCATACATACCAGGTGTTGAAGGGAAAGGAGCCTCTGGTTTGGAGACCTGAGCATCCAGGTTGCAACTGTAAGGGCTGGCTTTAGAGGGCATCACACTTTCTGCTGCATTGTCACACACTAAGCGGACATCCATCGTGACCGTTCAGAGAGTCTCTCGTTGCTGTTCTCCACTTTGCAAGTAGGATACCAGAAGGTGACGAAACTAATTGACTCCAAATAGACTCCCCACACCAAATAGTCACAAGCTACAGGCCAGGCTCCGGCTTGGGTTTCTGTCTAGAGTCCAGCCACTGGGATGAGTGGGCAGCAACCTGGCCCCCCCAAACCACCTGAAACCCTACCACAGATCCAAGGTCCTGGAGACAAAATCAACTCTACATGCGTCACCAGATTCCATGACCACAAGGAAGCCAAGAGTATGAAATTATCTTGCCAAAGTTCCAGAGAAAAGCAGGCTGACCCAGAGCCAGGCCTCGTTAGAGAAATCTCGTTCTCGTTCTATGGAAGGACTCAGCTCAAACAATTCCTTTCATCCAGGTATGGATTTATAGAAAGCAACACACCAGCGGGTTTCCGGGACATGGGGGCCCTTCTCATGAGCAAGAACTCACAGCTGGACTTCCTTTGGCTCTAGAACATGAGGCAGAGCTCAGCCTCCGCCCTGTGGCGGGATGGCAGCTGAAGGTCTGGACCAGGCGGTGTCATGCCTTTGCCTTTCTAAATATAAAAGAGCAGGTTGGTGTGTTACACAACACCGCCAGGAACAGAATGGCTGTGGCTCCCGCAACCACCCCACTTCAGGCAGCAGCCTAGGAAGCTGGTTCCCCCCCCCACACACAGAAAGAACAGAGGCAAAAATGCTGACACACGTTTGCAAAGAGGATGATTACAACATCTGCCAGGGGAGTGGACCTGTAACTGACCTTTGCTTTCCTTCACCTGCTGCAGTTGGAGGAGAGCCGCTATCTCGTCTTCCAGAAGCACTTACTTAGGGCAGAGCAAGCATCAGATGTGGATATGCTATCGGTGGGGCCATCACTGAGCCTGTTATCTGCCCAGCACCAAGTGCAAAGTCCTCAGCCATGTGGCCGTAGGAACCAGCTGCAGATCCCTCCTGCAGAGGGTTTCTGTGTCACGGGGAAGGAAGCACATTGTCCCCCAAAAGACAGTGAAGTGTCACAGGAGTGGTGAGATAATGGCTGTTCAAAGGCCGGCCTTAGTCCTGCGTTCAGTGCAGGTGAAAGAAGGGGGACTTCCTGGAGGAGGTGGCAGTTGAGGTAGGCAGGATTGGAGAGCACGTGACCCTGGGAAGAAAGAACATGCTAGGCGAAGGCAGCAACCCCTTGGGACGCAGGCTGGCAGTGGGGAAGTGGAGGATCCTAACACAGGAACACAGGAAGAGAACTCACTTGGTTCATCGTATGGGATGCTTACATATCAGACCCTTACTGGCCTTTTTTTTTTTTTTTTTTTTTT
>PVHY01033957.1:0-10757 GCA_004024945.1 Uropsilus gracilis | reverse complement strand
CCGGTGTGGGGGTGCGTGGGTGCATAGGTGAGTGGGTGGCAGCAGCAAGACACAGGCCACAGGCCCACAGCCTCTCCTCCACCCCATGCCTAGCCACCCCCACCCCCACCCCCCAACCCCACGCCTGCTCCATCTGCTGGGCCCTGCACCTGAGGCTGTGACCCCAACATGGATAATTTATTTGTTCATTAAAAAAGGGAGATAGAACTGAAAGCAGCAGAGACTGAGGAAGAGAGCCTTTTGGGGGAGAGGAGAGACAGGAGAATGGCAGGCTGGTAAAGAGTAGCCCAAGTGACCAGACTGGGCAGTAGCCCCCTGGAAGAGTGAGCTGGAGGTGGCAAGGAGCCAAGGTGGCAGAAAAGTAGCCAATGTGGAGAGAGTGGAGAGTGTGGCACCGCAGCAAGGCGGCATAGTGAGCTGGTACCTGGAGATGGCCAGGGACTTGGAAAGCTGATTTGTGCATCAGCATTTAAAGAAGTTTGAAGCACCTTGAAGAAGCGGAGCAGCTCAGAACACTAGAGAGAGAAGAAGCAAAGAGAAGATGCTGGAGAAAGACTGGACTTGGCAGAGTGCCAGCCTCAGGTTTGGAGGGGCAAAGGGCATCATCAAGGACAAGTGTCTTCGAGACCTTTGGGACTAAAAATGGTGACTGAGCTAAGATAACTGCCACTTGTGGCTTTAAGAACTTTTTGTTTCCCTGGTTAATTTCCCTTGTAAATAAAACCCTGTTGTTAAACTGCATTCGACTGGCAACTACTACATGCAGATGGTAAGAATCTGAAAGAATCCGGGTGGCAGAAGCCACATTTTAAAAGTGTCACTTTTTTTCCCTTTGGCTTGTTGTTTGGAAGCTTCTGCCCCATTGGCACCCAATTTCAGTGTCAAACACAGACTCCACAGTGTCGGCTGAGTCATCTCCCCAGCTGTGAGAAGCTGGCGTCTGTGTCCCCGCTTTGGGTGACAGTGCACAGTGGTAGCCACCCTCCACCTGTTTCTGCATCTGGCCTGAGAAGCCTAGTACCTCCATCTCCCATCTCTTGGGCACCCCCATTCTGAGGAAGCTGGTTTCTCTGATCCAAGTCCCAGACCCCCCACAGTCCAGAGGCCCAAGCTGGCCACGTGGAGAGGAACATGGGGCAGGAAGCCCCACAGACCTGGGGGGGTTCATGTCCAGGCCTTGGACACCAACACAGGGTGGCCCTCAGGGAGAAGTGCCCCCTGAGCTCAGTCCACACTCAGACCTGGGGGAGCTAAGCCACGTTTCAAGTCACGTTTTAAGTTGGCTCATTTCTGAAGCCACAGGTAGCAGGACACTGGCTGGACGAGATTTTCAAGGAAAAGATGATCTTCTGCAGCAACCACAGGCACTTTCGGAGGAAGTGACACAGAAACAGGTGCACACCTGGCACACAGCTGGGCGAACCCTGCAACCTTGCACTTTACCCACCCACCTGTGGGGGCGCTCAGCATCCCCAGCTGATGGCAGGAGAGGGCGTAGCAAGATGGTGGACCCCGCCAGGGTGCTCTCGCCTTGTTTTACAGATGAGATGGGTGAAGGGGAGGGGCATTCTCCCCAGACCCACAGCTGGCAGGGCCCACATCCCTCCCCAGGCCACGCCCAGACAGTCCCACTAAATCCCTCCCCTGGCTCAGGAAGAGCATCTCCTGGAGGGTGTCCAAGGCCTGGGTGTAAACCTCCAAGGCTGCGGGGCTTTCTGCCCCATGTTCCTCTCCACGTGGCTTGCTTGGGCCTCTAGACTGCAGGGACTTGAACTTGGACCAGGGCAACTGGCTTCCTCAGAGTGGAACAGTCACAACCCCCCCCCCCCATCACCCAGCTCAGGGTCCTCGTCTGCAGACACCTGCCCCATCGCTGTGTGACCAAACCAGGCTCCAGCTCGCTGAGCACCGTGGACATCCCCCTGTTCTCAATACAACTCTGCGACAAACAGAGGACATTGGCTGAGAAAATGCAAGCTCCTTGCCTCCCCCAAAGCCCCGCCAAAGAGGGGATAACCATTTGGAAGGAAATTCAACCTGCAGATGTGCCTAGAGCAAGCGAAGGGACGTGGGTCACTCCCTCCGGCACCGGGTCCACGCCCGGTGCCAAGGACCGTGGGCCGAGTGGTCGTGCCAGACCAAATGAGGCACCCCGGCCCATGGCGTGACTCCCCAGGACTGGCGTCCCCCCCTTTCTAAACACCCTGGGGAGATCCCCGGGTTTCCAGGGACACAGACTGGCATGGAGATTTCTAGGCTCCCATCTCCCCAGCCAGAACTCAGCAGGCGAGCTGGGCACCGCGGCCTGGGTTCCGTGACAGTCTGCGGAGGGCTGTGCCCATCGACCTTCACTCATTCAGGAGCGTTTGCCTTTTAATGTGATTTCCTCTGACACCCCCACAGCTGGTTCTGTCCCCTACCAAGACACAAGACTCTCATGCGTGCACATGGCTCTCTCCCCGAGCACTGGCGTCCAGGCTGGGGCCAGCATCTGTGTGAAAAGCAGCTTTCCCAAGCAGCTGCTACTGACAGGCAGAGAAAAGTCAAGGTTAGAATTCTGATCCGGTTGTCCAAAATTCATATATATTTTTTTTTGAGACTAGCTGACGAGGTCTCGCTATATTTGCCCCTGGAACCACAGGCTCATGTTGCCCTGGGGTACCACAGACTCAAGCCATCCCCAGCCTTAGCTTCCCAGGTAGCTGGGATTACAGGCATGCACCACCATGTCCAGCTATTTTTTGGGGGACTAGGTCTCCCTACGTGCCCCTGGAGGCACTCGAACCATGATCCCTGGCCCCGGCTGTGGCTTCCTAGGCTGCTGCTTACAGGCACGTGCCATCATGCCCGGCCTCTTGTCCAAAATTCATTGTGGGGGGGGGGGAAAGACTTTTGAATAGATTCTTGGCACCAGGCCGGCTCCGTGTTCACCCCGAAATAAAGATACCTGACCTACAGTTCCTGCCCTCCTGTTCTAGACGCTGCCTGCTCTCCCTCTTGGTCACCCCTGCACCAACATGAGCGGCCTGGAAATTGTGAACAACTGTGATACCACCCAAGGCCTTTGCTCTTCCTCTCCCCTTTCCAGAACACACTTTCTCCAAATGTTCATGCTGACTTGCATTTCCCAGGGTTCAGGCTCCTGCCCTCAGTGAAGTCTTCCCGGTCACCTGCCTATGACTGTCTCCCAGCCTTGTCACTCTGTCCATGTGTCCTTTCCTTCCTTCTCTCTCCTCCGAACAGTTCCCATCTATTCATCCCTGCTCCCCACGTTGCAGACAAGCCACGGGACAGCCATCTTGCCGTCTGGGTTCCCATGTCAAAGACAAAGACAGCACAGAGCACAGGCTCAACCCGCCGTTTCTGAATGAGGATGTAAGTGCCCACTTTCCAGAAAAGGAAGCTGGACCCCTGCGGGTACATGAGACCTTGCCCACAGTGGCCCTACGAGGAAGCAGGGACCTCAACTCTGAGGATATCCCGAACCCACATCCGTCACCGCAGCACCCATGTCCACACCTGCCCAGGACAAACACGCCGGCTGCCTGACACCTTCAGGTCTGTCCCTGCGTGGTGTGTGGGGCCGGAGCCCGGGGGAACGAGGAATGCTTGCCCACGGCGGGTTCTGAGTGCACAGAGCAGCACCTGTGCTGGGCTCTGGGTGGGAGGGAGGGAGATGCGGACCTTCTCTTATCCCCTGGGTACGCGCATCATACTCCATCCCTCCTCCAGCAGCTCCACCTGGTCTCCGTCCTGTCTCTAAGGGCTGCGGCAGCCCCCAGCCAGCAGTCCCCGAAGCAGGTTAGCCGTAGCAGGCGCTTATTCCTCTGCTAAGCACGTTCCTCGTGAAGCTATTTCTTGCCTCGCCTCCTACCCACCTCAAATATTATGCTGGAGAATAAAGGCAGAATCAATAAATGGTCACTGAGAATAAGGAGCAGAGGAAAATCTGCCCTTAAAAACTAGGTAAAGGAGACCCCGAGCAGGAATCGAAAAGCACTTAGAAGCCAAGGCCGCGGTCTTGGCTTGTCTCACTCACATACACACAGACACACACAGACATGCTCATACACTGCACGTACACAGCACACGTATATACACAGCGAGACACACAGACATGCCACACACGACATGCCACATACCCACACCACGCAGATATACATATATCACATATACACACAACACACATGTACATAGTACATATATTTATACAGCAAGGCATGGATACGTACCACGCACAACATACCACATACCACACCCCCCCAAATACACCATATCAGACATATAACACACAGCAACACACACACCCCACAACATACTACACATACCACACACATGCATGCATACCACATGTGCACACCACACACACTTGCCCATACACAGCACACACACAGCACACATGTGTATATAGACACACATATACACCACACAATACATCACATATACACACCTACCCATACACAGAGACATGCATACCATATGCATGCAGCATATCATACATATACACACCACACACATGCACATGCCCACACACCCCACACACATACAGAGACATCCACCCACACACACACAGCATGCCACACACACACACACACACAGAGCCCACATGTCCTTTCACGAGTCTGCGTTACCTCGCCACGAATCAGGATCCGAGTGACACAGGTGGGATGGGCTCCAACTACCTCTCCACCCCCCACAGGCACGTTCTCCCCCTTTGCTGCTCCGGCCGACACCATGGCTCTCAGAAACCCGGGCCACCACCCTCCAGCCCTCCGCTTAGCCCTGGGCCGTCCACAGTGACTGACATGGAGAAGGGGCGCCCGCGCTCCCCACCCAGGGCCTGCCCCGTCCATGGAGGCCACCAGCACAGCCCTCAGCCAGGGGAGGTCCCATGCCCGCCTGGTGGGGGGCCCAAGCCCACTCTACCCACTGGGAGCCCAGGGCCTCAGCAGCACGGGTCCTTGGTGCCAGGCTGGTCCCGGCTCTGCGCTCAGCACTGCTGCCAGCTGCTGCCAACCCCTAGCTGGGGTGGGGGGGGAGTGCAGCTGAGCCCAGCGAATCCGTCCCCTCCACCCGCGACAGGTGAGACTTCATGCACATTTGGTGAATCAACGAAAAGACAATTGAGGCTCCCGAGAAAGGCCTCAGTCTCCTCACTTCCTGAAGCCAGAAGACTTCAAACATTCCTGCTACGTGATTTCATGCTTTTTCTCTTTCCTTCCGAGGTCACTCAAAGGAGGAAGTTCTCGGTGGAGCAGGAGAGGGGAAAGATGAGGGAAAGTGCTACGCCTAATGTTTACTCCACATTTCCCTAGTTGGCCCCTTCTGTTTGCCTTTCTGTACGCCCCCAGGGCCCCAGGAGCGCCGCTAGGGGGCGCTGCTCCACCAGGCTCCCCAGGCAGTACAGCCCCGAGGAGTGGCTTTTGTCCTGGGGATGCAATTGAGTCTTCAGGGGAGGCTGGGACTGGGGGCAGTCAGGGAGTGGACCTCGGTCTTGACAGAGAGCAGGGGGAAGCTGTCCCTGCAGAATGCAGGTGCATGCCCCCAACAACCAGAAAACTCACCAGGTTCTCTGGCACAGGTTGCAGGAGTGCTGGTCACTGGCGGGCTATGACTTTAGCCAGGTCACTGCCCCCTTGTGGGTCTTGCTGTCCCGTCTTTAAATTACGTTAGGGTGGACAAGATACCAGACTTGGGGTTGCCTCTCGCCCCCACATTCTACACGTGAATAGCCTGCGCTGGGAATGCATGTGAAAATAGAGCAGGCAGAGAAAGCCAGGCATCTGTGGAAGCCTGTTAAAATCCCCAGCATAAAAGCTTCCTCTCCCCACACATATTGGGTCCGGCTCTCTGCCCTGGCCCCGCACAGAGCACGCCACACCTGCCCATGCTGCGCCCAGGCTCAAGGCCTCCAACTGGACTTTGCAGAGCAATACAGGGGCCTACTCCTTTCTGAGCCCAGCACCTAGCTGGGTGTTTGGCACGCTGCGGGCTGGCTGGTGGATGGGACTCTACAGATGGTTTCTAGGGCGGCTCACAATACCCTCTTGGGAAGACTACTAACCCATAAATCCTTACTCCACTTATCCCTGGCAGATGTTTCCCATTTGCCTTGATTGGTGTGACTGGGTTCATGCCTAAAACATGTGAGCAAAATAACAGGTGCCACTTCAGGTCAAGGTTTTGGGAGGGCAAGCAGTTCAGCTGCTCTTTGCCTTTCCTCCAGCCTGGAACAGATGATGGGGACAAATATAATCACAGAGGATGGTGGAGTCCTAAATGGGAGCCTAGGTCCCTGTGTCACTGCATGGAGGAAAGGTGTCTGCCAACCAGGAACACTCACTGAAACTATGAGTGAAACATAAACTTCCATTTTGTCCGTGTCACTGTATTTGATGTTCATTTCTTACACCTTCCTTGCCCCAATATGTTACCTTTAGTCTTTAAAACTTTAGAAAGAAAATGATTGAATTATGAAAGGGGAAGGTGGTGAAAAGTTGAGTGAATTTACTAGTTCTTCTTTGGAGCTGGTGTTTCTGGGGCTTTGAGGACCAAGTTGCACACTCCCTCACTGCCATTCCACCACAATCTACTGCTAGCCAAAAGCCTGGGGTTCACCAGTCATCAAAGAGAACAAATCTCAGCCAAAATCTCCTTAAAATCAGTCAAGTCTTTTAGAAATAGCTACCAAGAGCCTGTTTTTAGTGACCTGCAATGGGTACCTTGTTTTCTGTCTATTTTCCAGACTCTGCATCAGGTTACAGATCTGAGAAGCCAAGAGCTGCTAGCACAGTCAGAGAGAGTGAATCAAGTAGCCTCTAGGAGAGTCCCAGGAACCTCCAAGATGAATGAACACCGAGGAAAGCTATTCAGACATGAAAGGCACAGACCTACCTCCAGGTTCAGCACTGACCGCAAGGAGGTGGAAAGCATGACACCAGCTATTGAAAAGCAGAGTTGCACCAAGAGCAGAGGAGCAGATCAGAAATCACAAGTTGGGGTGTGAGCACCAGCTATACTTTTTTCTATATGCACGATGTTGGCTGGTCAGTCTTCTGAGTCTGATGACTTGTAAATCAAGGAAGAAACTCATACCAAAGCTAGACCTTCTCAGCTCTGGCTGAGCAGACAGCATGAAAAATGATCTTTCTCAAGAAGAGAAAGATCAAGACCAATCAACACACACCTGATCTTGGAGAAGAGAAAAATAACTCATAAATTAAAGCTCTAATTAATTAGCAGCCCATTACTCAGCATGTAATAGTTGCAAGACAGAAACAAATTCTAACAAAAGGAGCAACCAGAAAACCTGAAAAAAATTCTTAGAAATAAAAAGATATTAGTCCTAAAATGTGTTTGAAAAGAAGAAATAGCCTTGAAAATAAAGCCAGAACAGCAAATAAGTGAAGAAATGAGAAAATGTAGAAGTAGACAAACCTAATCTGGAAGGTTTAAGAGTAAATAAAGAGGTCCCGAAATGCAAAATTGGGGGAAAATGAAGATCTTATACACACACACATATATCTAAAACATAAGCATACATACGTGTAAGAGGACTCCCTGTAGTCAAGGTCATGAGTCCTTATACTATAAGAGACCAGAAAATGAACAGACTCCAAAAGAGTATCTCACGAATAACACCAGGATGAATTTTAAATTCCTAAAATCTGCCATGAATGAAACAGAAAATATACAAAAGACCTAAAAATCAAACTTCTCATCAGCACACAGAAAGCTCTAGAGTCTTCAATATTTTGAAGGAAAATGATTTTAATATCTGAAAATATAATCTGTATGAGTATAATATACAGACATTTTCAGACAGCTTAATTTCCAAGTACCTTCCGTTTGGAAATAAGTTGAGCGTTAACAGGTTAGGGTCCAGGAAAGCAATGAAAGACAGCTCAGGGTCACATCTGGGGAGTGGATATATAGAGGAAGCAGTATGACTTGGTATAAAAAGAGGGAGGGTGCTGAGAAGACAAAATTCCAAAATGAACCAGCCCAGGAAGGGGCCCGATAGGAAAAGTTGCATTGAAAAAGGGAGGCTATGAAAGAGAAGATACAATAAAGGAAGATGAAGTTAGAAGTGAAAAAGAAAGGCAGTTAGAAACTTCAGGAAAAGAAAACACACAAAACAAAATTTTGAACAATAAAGCTGTGACTCAAATATGAAGCAAACCAAAAAACAGTGTGATTTTAAGAAACAGATGAAGGTCAGCAAAAGATAGTCCACTTGATTCTGTTGCAGACTATGGTGGTGAAGCTGATTTCTGAAATAAATGCCACCTAACACATTATTCCACCCAGCGCAAGACACTTCTGATACAGCAATAATTATTATATTAGAGGGAACTACTGTTCTTGACTTTAAAGTCATGCTCTGCACCAAGCATATGGCAGAGCATACAGAACAGGATGGAAATGTAAATTATCCCAGTGTAGCATCCACCCTCATTTAGAAGGTGCGTGCTGCTGAGGGAAAGTGCAAGACAGTAGGGCTCCAATAACCTTACCTTACGCAATGAAAGGACAGATGCACTACAAAAGGATGAGGAAGAGGAAAGACATCCACGTAAAGACTGAAGAGCAACTCATAAAAGTACTTTAATAAAAGCAGGTAAGACCAAGCAAGGGAAGAATCAAATCTGCCATTTTTTACTTTGAAACACCCACAGTTATGCCCGGAAGGTAATAAATCCATGGTCTCAACGTGTATTCTGGGTCATGTGAAAAGGGCCGGGGGTGGAGTGGGTAGGGTGAGGATCAGTCAGATTCACAGGAGTCACATCCCCGGGCCAGCGCCTGGCACAAAGGAAACCCTCAAAATAACTCACATACTTGATGATACCCTGGCGACATCATTTGATTTGTGATAATGTGCGTGTGTGTTAATTAAAAAAGAATGTTTCATGTGCAATAAAAAGGCCTAACAGAACTAGCTGAAGGCACACGTGTGACAGTGAGCTGGGAAAGAGAACTAAAGTGCTAAGTTAGAGACGAGGAGTCGGGCGAAGCAGCTGGCACCTCACTAACGAGAGACCCAGATAGCATGGGAGGGGGGCACGGGGGTTGGTGAGAGCCTTTCCAAGGAGCAGCCTGGACGGAAACTGCTCTCTGCCCTCCCAAACTGAACACAGAGTTCTCGCCACTGTCTGTTCCTTTGGGGCACCTGAAAAACTACCTGCAAGTGGGATTCAAACGGCTGTTCTGCCATGCAGAGGAAGGCACACGCCACAGGGGTTTGCTTTTTGCTTTTGTGAATCCACTGGGGCTGGGAGGGGCTCCAGAGAGCAGGAGGATGCAGGAGGCTGAGCTCCACCTCCTCACTGTCCACCCCTCCCTGAGAGTACCATCTTATTTCGTGCCTGGCTGGGCAGGGGTATAGCTCAGCCCAGGTGTGTGCAGGGGTGGGGGTGAGGGCTGGAAACTACCCTGGTGCCCACCACACAGCAGCTACCAGCGCAGGGGGAGCCCCCACAGCACCCCTCCAGAACTGGGCAGTGCCATCTCTATTTCTAGGCACCGCCTCAATCTCCCTGGGTGCCTGGCTCCCTCGGGTGCCCTCCTTCCCTGCATGCCGAGTCCCGTTCTCCTGCAGCTGCCGTCACAGAACCATCCAGCTCGGCATGAAGTACAGAGGCCGGGGGGTGCAGTGGGACCCCCCTGGGTGTGGAGAAGACGGAGTCATCATACCAGCTCTGTCCTCGCTGGCAACGTGGCCTTGGCAAAGCTTCCTTGTCTTTTATTTTCTCGGTTGGCATTTTTATTGTAATTATGCTTATTAAATGCTGTCAGTGGACAACACTGCAGATGTTTTAGGGTCACACTGGCCCTCCGCAGATGCCAGCCATCACACCACACCCCCAAAATGCTCCACCTCGGCCCACACCTCCTGCAGGCCCTGCTCTGTCCTGAGGCTTCTTGAGGCTCTGCCTGCTCTTTGCTTTGTTGTGGTATTACCGGAACATTCCTTCACCTCACCGAGCTCCGGCTTTCCAGGCGGTCCATTCATTTTTTCTGACAAACACGTTACTCAGCACCTATTTTGTTGCTGTGACGGGCAGGGACTGCGCACAGAGGAGCCCCGAAATCAAAGCCACAACTCAGAGCAGGGGTGTGCCTGGGGGTGGGGGTGGGGGGCTGTGCTAAGACCTGAAGGTGGAGCAGGAGCCCCAGAGGAGGAAACAGCCCAGTTGAGTTAAAAGAGAAATGGGACTGAGTTCCCAGGTTTTGGGGTACAGCGTGGGAGTGGGGAGGGAGGGTGCAGGAAGAGCTGCAAGGAAGAGCTGACATCCTGTCAGCTCCTGCCCCGTCTCCACCACAGGTTTCAGGGCACTGGCAAAACACGGATGACCCCTTCTTCACCGGAATGTTGTGAGGCTGAGTTAACCGTGACTCTGGAGGGGGAGGGGAAGGGGGAGAAGACCCCTGGCACCTGTGTTGTCCTGGAACCTCCCTTGCAGAGCTGGCCACTGACCCCTGCTGGCCGTACCGCCCAGCCTGTGGCTCGCCTCCATCTCTCCATGGAACCCCAATAGGCCACACAGCAACCCTTGCCACTCTGCAAGAAGAGACGGCCCTCCTAGTCCTCCCACCACATGCATCATGCGCACGCATGCGCATGCATGCGCACGCACGTACATGCACGCACGCACGCACGCACGTACATGCACGCACGCACGTACATGCACGCACGCACGTACATGCACGCACGCACGTACATGCACGCACGCACGTACATGCACGCACGCACG
>PVHY01033956.1:0-10758 GCA_004024945.1 Uropsilus gracilis | reverse complement strand
ACAGGGAATGTCTTTCCATTTTTTTACATCATCTTCTATTTCTTTTAAGAATGTTTTATAGTTTTCTTTGTATAGGTCTTTTACGTATTTTGTTAGGTTAATTCCCAAGTATTTGATTGTCTTTGGTGCAATGGTAAATGGGGTGTTTTTTTCTAATTTCTTCTTCTTCTGACTGACTCTTTGCATATATGAATGCTGTCATCTATGATCATCAAAGTATAGAGAAGTCACAGAAATATATATAATGCAATCTTAGGTGTCTGTGAATTCAGGAGTTTCTAGCTGAAAACACTGCCTGTTTGCCTGAAAGCCTAATCAGGAGGAATTTGATTGCAAAAATTTTAATAACAAGGGGGAGATATCTTGATTTAAGATCTATGGGTGATATGGACTTATATCCTTTTCTACCCCACGAAGTGTAAAACATACAGACATTTCATCTATGATCATCAAGTACAGAGAAGTCACAGAAAGGCATATACTGCACCCTTTAGAGTCTGATTGAATTCAGGAGGTCTCTCGCTGAAAACCCTGCCTGTTAGCTGAAAGGCCTATATCAGCAGGAATTTGAATGAAAAAAGGGTTAATAACAAATGCGAGAAATCATGACTAAGATCTGTGGATGATATGGACTTATATCC
The DNA here is from genome assembly GCA_004024945.1 of Uropsilus gracilis. Classification (NCBI taxonomy): domain Eukaryota; kingdom Metazoa; phylum Chordata; class Mammalia; order Eulipotyphla; family Talpidae; genus Uropsilus; species Uropsilus gracilis. The sequence continues at coordinate 10,117 of PVHY01033956.1, read as the reverse complement.
ATTTCTACTCCATGAAGTGTAAAAATTAGAGAGATTTCATCTATGATCATCAAAGTACAGAGAAGTCACAGAAAGATATATAACGCAATCTTAGGTGTCTGATTCAATTCAGGATTTTTCTTCCTGAAAACAATGCCTTATGGCCTGAAAGGCCTAAATAACAGGAATTTCAATAACAAAAATGACTAATAAAAGTGGGAGAAATAATGAGTTAAGATCTGTGGGAGATATGGACATATATCCTTTTCTACTCCATGAAGTGTAAAATATAAAGAGATGTCATCTGTAAACCTCAACGTACAGGGAAGGTCCATAAAAATATATACTGCACCCTTGGAGTATGATTGAAATCAGAAGGTTTCTCACTGAAAACACTGCAGGACATATATCCTTTTCTACCACATGTAGAGTAAAACATAGAGACATTTCAGCTATGATTAACAATTAAAGAGTTGTCACTGAAAGATATATACTGCACCCATTGGAGTCTAATTGAATTCAGGAGATTTCTCCATGAAAACACTTTAGTTGGCCTGAAAAGCCTAAATCAGCAGGAATTTGAATGAAATAAGGGTTAATAACAAGTGCCAGAAAGCATGACCTAAGATCTGTGGGTGTTATGGACTTAGATATTTTCTACTCCAGCAAGTGTAAAACATAGAGATATTTTATCTATATACTTCAAATTACAGGGAAGTTCCATAGAGATATATATTAAACCATTTGGAGTGTGATTGAATTCAGAAGATTTCTTGCTATAAACAATGCCTGTTGGCCTGAAAGACCTGAATCAGCAGGAATTTGAATGAAAAAGGTGTTAATAACAACTTGAGAAAACATGACTTAATATCTGTGTGTTATATGGACTTATTTATTTTTCTACCTCATGCCATGTAAAATATATATTCATCTATGATCATCAAAGTACAGAGCAGTCACAGAAAGATATTTACCGCACCCCTTGGTGTCTGATTTAATTGAGGTTGTTTCCCGCGGAAAACACTGCCTTTTGGCCTGAGAGGCCTAGATCAGCGGAATTTGCATGAAAAAAGGGTTGATAAGCCGTGGGAGATATCATGATTTAAGATCTGTGGGTGATATGGACTTAGATTTTGTCTACTCCATGAAGTGTAAGATGTAGAGAGATTTCATCTATGATCATCAAAGTACAGAGAAGTCACGGAAAGATATATACACATCCTTTGGAATCTGATAGAATTCAGGAGGTTTCTCACTGAAAACACTGCCTGTTGCCCCGAAAGTCCAAAAGCAGCAGAAATTTGAATGAAAAAAGTGTTAATAACAAGTGAGATAAATCAGGAATTAATATCTGTCAGTGTTATGGACTTATATCCTTTTCTACTCCATGAAGGGTGAAACATAGAGAGTGTTCATCTATGATCATCAAAGTACAGAGAAGTCACAGAATGACATATACTGTGTCCTTGGAGTCTGATTGAATCAGGAGGATTCTTGTTGAAAACACTGTTGTTGGCCTGAAACTCCTAAATCAGCTGTAATTTGAATGAAAAAAGGATTAATAAGAAGTGAAGAAATCATGAAATACAATCTGTGGGTGATATGGACTTATATCCTTTTCTACCCCATGAAGTGTAAAACATAGAGGGATTTCACCTATGAACATCAAAATACAGAGATGTAACAGAATGATATATAATACCATCTTAAGTGTCTGTTGAATACAGGAAATTTCTCCCTGAAAAGACTGACTTTTGGTGAGAAAGGCCTAAATCAGCACAAATTTGAATGAAAAAAGATTTAATAACGAGTGTGAGAATTCATGACTTTAGGACTGTGGGTGATATGGACTTATATCGTTTTCTATGCCAAGGACACTAAAACACAGAGATTTCGTCTATGATCATCAAAGTACAGAGAAGTCACTGAAAGATACCTATGCACATATTGGATTCTGATTGAATTCAGGAGGTTTCTCCCTGAAAACATTGCCTGTTGGCCTGAAAGGTCTAAATGAGCAGGAATTTAAATGAAAAAGGGTTAATATCACGTGGGACAAACCATGTCTTAAGACCTGTGGGTGATATGGATATATATCCTTTTCTACTCCATGAATTGTAAAACATAGAAAGATTTCATCTATGATCATCAAAGTAAAGAAGTCTCAGAAAAATATACACTGCACCTTTGGAGTCTGATTGAATTCTGGAGGTTTTCAGCTGGAAACAATGTTGCTGGCATAAAAGTCCTAAACCAGCAGGAATATGAATGAAAAAAGGGTTAATAATAAATGGGAGAAATCATGACTTATATCTGTGGGTGATATGGACTTATATCCTTTTCTACCCCATGAAGTGCAAAACATATATTTCATTTATGATCATATAAGTTCAAGAAGTCACAGAAAGATATATATATAGTGCACCTTTTGGAGTCTGATTAAATTCAGAAGGTTTCTCAATGAAAACACTGCCTGGTGGGCTTAAAGTTTAAATGAGCAGGAATTTGAATGAAAAATATATTAATAACTAGTGGGAGAAGTCATGACTTACGATCTGTGGGTGATATGGACTTATATCCTTTTCTATTCCATGAAGAGTAAAACTTAGAGAGATTTCATCTATGATCATCAAACTACAGAGAACTCACAGAAAGATATATACTGCAGCATTTGGAGTCTGATTGAATTCAGGAGGTTTCTCCCTGAAAACAGTCAGTTGGCCTGAAAAGCCTAAATCAACAGGAATTTGAATGAAAAAAATTTAATAACAAGTGCGAGAAATCATGACTTAAGATCTGTAGGTGATATGGACTTATATATCCTTTTCTACCTTATGAAGTGTGAAATATAGACAGATTTCATCTTTTATCATCAAAGTAAAGAGAAGCCACAGACATTTATATTATACTGCACACTTTGGAGATTATTGAAATCAGGAGTATTGTCACTGAAAATTCTGCCTGTTGGCCTCAAAAGCTTAAATGAGCAGGAATTTGAATGAAAAAAGTTTTAATAACAAGTGCAAGAAATCATGACTTTAGATATGTGGGTGATATGCACTTATATCCTTTTATACGCCATGAAGTTAAAACAGAGATATTTCATCTATGATCATCAAACTACAGACAAGTCACAGAGAGATACATATTGCACACATTGGAATCTGATTTAACTCAGTAGGTTACTCTCTGAAAACATGCCTGTTGTCCTGAACGGCCTAAATGTGCAGGAATTTGAATGAAAAATGTGTTAATAACTGGTGGGGGAAATCATGGCTTCATATCTGAGGGTGATATGGACATATATCATTTTCTACCCCATGAAGTGTAAAACATGGAGAGATTTACCTATGATCATCAAAGTGAAGAGAAGTCACAGAAAAATAATTACTGCACCCATTGGAGTTATTGAATTCAGGCGGTTCTCGATGAAAACACAGACTGTTTGAATGAAAGGCCTGAATTCAGGAATTTGAATGAAAGAAAAGTTAATAATAAGTGGGAGAAATCATGACTTAACATTGTGGGTGATATGGATTTATATCTTTTCCTAATCCATGAAGTGTAAAACATAGAGAGATTTCATCTATGATCATCAAAGTAAAGAGAAGTTACAGAAATGTATAAATTGCACTCTTTGGTGCTTGATTGAAATCAGGAAATTTCTCCCTGAAAACACTGCCAGTTTTACTGTAAAGCCTAAATCAGTAGGAATTGGAATGAGAAAAATTTTAATAACAAGTGCGAGAAATCATGACTTAAGATCTGTGGGTGATATAGACTTATATCCTCTTATACTCCATGATGTATAAAACATAGAGAGATTTCATCTATAATCATCAAAGTACAGAGATGTCACAGAATGATATGTACTGCACCCTTGGCAGTCTGATAGAATTCAGAAGATTTCTTGCTGAAAACACTGCCTGTTTTCCTGAAAATCTCAAATCAGCATGAATATATGAAAAATGGGTTACAACAAGTGGGAGAAATCATGAGTTAATATCTGTGGGTGATATGGACTTATAAATCTTTTCTACTCCATGAAGTATTAAACATAGATTTCATATTTTGAACATCAAAGTACAGAGAACTCACAGAAAGATAGAAACTGCACCCTGTGGAGTCTGATTGAATTCAGGAGGTTCTCTTTTAACACTGCCTGGTGGACTGAAAGGCCTAAATCAGCAGGAATTAAAATGAGAATTGGGTTAATTACAAGCCTGAGAAATCATGACTTAAGATCTGTAGGTGAAATGGACTTATATCCTGTTCTACTCCATGAAGTCAAAAACATAGAGAGATTTCATCGACATTCATCAAACAGAGAAATCACAGAAAGTCATACACTGCACCCTTTGTAGTCTGATTAATTCAAGACTTTTTACCTGAAAACAAACCTTATCGCCTGAAGGCCTAAATCAGCAGGAATTCGAATGAAAAAAGGGTTAACAACAAGTGGGAGAAATCATGACTTAAGATCTACAGGTGATATGGACTAATATCCTTTTCTACCTCGTGAAGTGTAAAATAATTAGATTTCATCTATGTTAATCAAAGTACAGAGAAGTCACAGAAAAATATATACTGCACACTTTTGAGTCTGATTGAATTCAGGAGATTTCTCGCTGAAAAAACTGCCTGTTGTACTGAAAGGCCTAAATCAACAGGAATTTGAATGAAAAGTGTTAAGAACAATTGGGAGAAATCATGACTTAAGATCTGTGGGAGATATGAACATATATCCTTTTCTACTACATGAAGTGTAAAACAGAGTGATTTCATCTACAAACATCAATGTACAGGGAAGTTCCATAAAGATATATACTGCACCCTTTGAAGTGTGATTGAATTCAGAAGGTTTCTCTCTGAAAAACTGCCTGTTGGCTTGAAAGGAGTAAATCGGCAGAATTTTTAATGAAAATATGGTTAATAACAAGTGTGAGAATTCAGGTATTAAGATCTGTTGGTGTTATGGACTTGTATCCTTTCCTACTCCGTGAAGGGTGAAACATAGAGAGTGTTCATCTATGATCATCAAAGTACAGAGATGTCACAGAAAGACATATACTGCACCCTTTGGAGTCTGATTGAATTTATAAGGTTTCTTGCTGAAAACACTGCTGTTGGCCTGAAAGTCTAAACCAGCTGGAATTTGAATGAAAAAAGGATTAATAAGTAGTGGAGAAATCATGACTTACAATCTGTGGGTTATATGGACTTATATCCTTTTCTACCCCATGGAGCGTAAAACATAGAGAGATTTCACCTATGATCATCAAAGTACAGAAAAATAACAGAAAGATATCTAATGCAACTTTAGGAGTCTGATTAAATACAGGGAAATTCTCCCTGAAAACACTGCTTTATGTCCAGAAAGGTCTAAATCAGCAGGAATTTGAATGAAAAAAGGGTTTATAACAACTGGGAGAAATCATGACATAATATCTGTGGGTGATATGGAATTATATCCTTTGATTCCCCATGAAGTGTAAAAATTAGAGAAATTTCACCTATATACATAAATATACAGGAAAGTTCCATAAAGATATGCTGCACCCTTTGGGGGGGGGGGTGATTGAATTCAGGAGGTTTCTCCCTGAATATACTTCCAGTAGGCCAGAAAAGCCAATTGGCTGAAATTTGAATGAAAAAATTGTTAATACCAAGTGCGAGTAATAATGACTTAAGATATGTGGGTGATATGGACTTATAAGCTTTTCTACTCCATGAAGTGTAAAACATAGAGGGATTTCATCTATGATCATCAAAGTACAGAGAAGTCATGGAAAGATATATACTGCACCATTTGGAGTCTCATTTAATTAAGTAGGTTTCTCTGAAAAGATTGCCATTTGTCCTGAAAATCCTAAATCAGAAGGAATTTGTTTGAAATAAGAGTTATAAACAAATGGGAGATAACATGACTTAAGATATGTGGGTGATATGGACATATATCCTTTTCTACCACATATAGTGTAAAACATAGAGAGATTTCATCTATGATCATCAAAGTAAAGAGAAGTCACTGAAAGATATATACTGCACCCATTTTGTCTAATAGAATTCAGGAGGTTTCTCGCTCTAAATACTGCCTGTTGGACTGAAAGGCCTAAATCAACAGGAATTTGAAAAAAAAAGTGTTAATAGCTAGTGCAGGAATCATGACTTAAGAACTGTGGGTGATATGAACTTATATACTTCTCTATTCCATGAAGTGCAAAACATAGAGAGATTTCATCTATAAACATCAACGTACAAGGAAGTTCCATATAGATACACTGCACCCATATGAGTGTGATTGAATTCAGAAGTTCTCTCGTTGAAAACACTGCATGTTGGCCAGAAAGGCATAAATGAGCAGGAATTTGAATGAAAAATGTGTTAATAACTTGGGAGAAATCATGACTTAAGATCTGTGGGTGATATAGACCTGTATGCTTTTCTACCCCATGAAGTAAAAAGCATAGTTTTCATCTTTGGTCATCAAAGTACAGAGAAGACAGAGAAAGATATATAATGCACCCTGTCGAGTCTGAGTGAATTCAGGAGTTTCCTCCCTGAAAACAATGCCTTATACCTGAAAGGCCAAAATGAGCAGGAATTTGAATGAAAAAAGTTTTAATAACGAGTGGGAGAAATCATGACTTAAGATCTGTGGGTGATATGGACTTATATCCTTTTGTAACCCAGAAGTGTTAAATATGGTGAGATTTCATCTATAAACATCAATTTAGAGGGAAGTTTCATAAAGATATATACAGCACACTTTGGAGTGTGTTTGATTTCAGACGGTTTTTCACTGAAAAAACACTGCCTGTTGGCCTGAAGGCCTAAATCAGCAGGAATTTGAATGAAAAAAGGGTTAATAACAAGTGGGTGAAATCATGACTTATGATCTGTGGGTATATGGATTATATCCTTTTCTACCCCATGAAGTGTAAAACAGAAATTTCATCTATGATCATCAATGGGTTAATAAAAAGTAGGAGAAATCATGACTTAAGATCTGTGGGTGATATGGACTTCTACCTTTTTATACCCCGTAAAGTGTAAAACATAGATTTCATCTATGGTCAACAAAGTACAGAGGATTCACATAATGATATATACTGCACCCTTTGGAGTCTGATTGAATTCAGGAGGTTTCTCCCTGAAAACTCTGTCCTTTGGCAAGAAAGACCTAAATCAGCAGGAATTTGAATGAAAAAAATGGTTAATAACAAGTGGGAGAAATCATGCTTAAGATCTGTGCGATATGGACTTATATCCTTCTCTAACCCATTAACTGTAAAACATAGAGAGGTTTCATCTATGATCATCAAAATACAGAAGAGTCACGGGAAGATAAATTGGACCTTTGGAGACTAATTGAATTGAGGAGGTTTCTCGCTGAAAACACTTCTTTTGGCCTCAAGGCCTAAATCAACAAGAATTTGAATGAAAAAAAAAAAAACGGTTAATAACAAGTGCGAGAAATCATGAATTATGATCTGTGGGTGACATGGACATATCTTTTTCTACTCCATAAATGTAAAACATAGATGATTTATCTATGATCATCAACGTACAGAGAAGTCACAGAAAGATATATACTGCACACTTTGGAATCTGATTGAATTCAGGATGTTTCTCGCTGAAAACACTGCCTTTTGGCCTGAAAAGCCTAAATAAACTGGAATTTAAATAAAAACTGTTTAATAACAAGTGGGAGAAATAATGACTCACTATCTCTGGGAGATATGGAATTATATCTTTTTCTACTCCATGAAGTGTAAAACAACAGAGATTTCATCTATGATCATCAAAGTACAGAGAATTCACAGAAAGATATATACTGCACCCTTGGAGTATGATTGAATTCAGGAGGTTTCTCGCTGAAAACACAGCCTATCGACCAGAAAGGCCTAAGTCAGCAGGAATTTGAATGAAAAAAGATTTAATAACAATTGGGAGAAATCATGACTTTAGATCTATGGGTGATATATACATTGATTTCATCTTGATCATCAAAGAGAAGTCAAAGAAATATATATACTGCAACCTTTGGAGTCTCATTGAATTCAGGAGGTTTCTCCCTGCAAACACTTACTGTTGGCCTGAAATGCCTAAATCAGCAGGAAATTGAATGAAAAAAGTGTGAATTACAAGTGGAAGAAATCATTACCTACGATCTGTGGGAATTATGGACTTCTGTTCCGTTCTACTCCATGAAGTTTAAGACACAGATAGATTTCATCTATGTTCATCAAAGTACTGGAATTTTCCATTAAGATATATACTGCACCCATTGGAGTGTGATTGAATTCAGAAGGTTTCTCAAAGAAAAAAAGCCTATTGTCCTGAAAGGCCGAAATCAGCAGGAATTTGAATGAAAAAGGGGTTAATACAAAGTGGGAGAAATCATGACTTCAGAACTTTGGGTGATATGGACTTATATCTTTTTCTACCCCATGAAGTGTAAGAAACATATTTCATCTATGATGATCATGTTACCGAGAAGTCACAGAAAGATATATACTACACGCGGCAGGCTCCAGGATCCAGGCTTCAGGCTTAAGAGATATGGGTGATATGGACTTATATACTTTTCTACTCCATGAGATGTAAAACAGAGAGTTTTCATGTATGATCATCAAAGAACAGAGAAGTCACAGAAAGATATACATTGCACCCATTCGAGTCCTATTGAATTCAGAAGGTTTTCTGTTGAAAAATCTGTTGTTGGCTTGAAAGGCCTAAATCAACTAGAATTTGAATGAAAAAAGAGTTAATAACCTGTGCCAGAAATCATGACTTAATATCTGTGGGTGAAATGGACATATACTTTTCTACTCCATAAAGCATAAAACATAGTGAGATTTCAACTATAAAATTCAACATACAGGTAAGTTCCATATGTAAATATACTGCACCCTTTGGAGTGTGGTTGAATTCAGAAGGTTTCTCGCTAAAAAAACGGCCTGTTGGCCTGAAAGGCCAAAATCTGCAGGAATTTGAAAGAAAACAGTTTAATAGCAAGTGGAGTCCTATTGAATTCAGAATGTTGATTGGTGAAAACACTGTTGTTGGTTTGAAAGGCCTAATTCAGCTGGAATTTCAATGAAAAAAAGGGTTAGTAACAAGTGGGAGAAATCAGGATTTAATATCTGTGAGTGTTATGGACTTATATCCCTTCTACTCCATGAAGGGTGAAACATAGAGTTTTCATCTATGACCATCAAAGTACAGAGAAGTCACAGAAAGATATATACTGCATCATTCCTCAATGGGGAAAAACTGAAACCATTCCAATTAAAGTCTGGAACCAGGCAAGGGTGCCCACTCTCTCCACTCCTTTTCACCATAGTTTGGAAGTCCTAGCTAGGGCAATAAGACAAGAGAAAGACATAAAAGGAATCCGCAAATGAACGAAGAAATAAAGTTATCATTATACACGGATGATATGATTCTCTATGTAGAGAACCCAGAAAAATCAACAGAAAAACTGATTGAAATAATAAACCACTTTGGTAAGGTAGCTGGATACAAAATCAACATGCAAAAATCAACAGCATTCATATATGCAAAGAATCAATCAGAAGAAGAAGAAATTAGAAAAAAACACCCCAGCACCAATGAAAATCAAATTCTTGGGTATTAACCTAACAAAAGACGTAAAAGACCTATACAAAGAAAACTATAAAGCATTCTTAAAAGAAATAGAAAATGATGTAAAGAAACGGAAAGACATTCCCTGTACATGGATCGGAAAAATCAACATCATCAAAATGGCTATATTACCAAAGACCATCTATAGATTCAATGCAATTCCAATAAAGATCCCAATGATATATTTTAAAGAGATAGAACAAAAATTATTGAAATTCATATGGAACAACAAAAGACCCCAATTAGCCAAAACCCTATTGACAAACAGAAGAGAGAACGGAGGTATTACTATTCCAGACTTCAAACTGTACTACAAAGCCATAATAATTAAAACAGCGTGGTACTGGTACAAAAACAGACAAACAGACCAATGGATCAGAATTGAATATCCGGAAATAAAACCACACATATACAGTCAATTAATCTTTGACAAAGGGGCAAAAAACATACCCTGGAACAAGGATAGCCTCTTCAGTAAATGGTGCTG
>PVHY01033955.1:0-10727 GCA_004024945.1 Uropsilus gracilis | reverse complement strand
ATACTATGCATCCATCAAGGAGGACAAACACATGTCATTTGCAGCAACCTGGATGGAACTAGAAAGACTCATATTAGCAGAAATAAGCCAAAAAGAAAAAGAGAAGTACAGGATGGTCTCACTTATATGAGGGATATAGGGAAAATCAAACAAACAAATAAAAAATGAAAATAACCAATGGGACTGAACCATGGAGCGAAAGAGGAGGAAGAGGAAGAAGGCAGGGGAGGTGAAGAGTGCAAAAGATCAAGATAGTTAACAAATGTTAGTGAAGTGGGAAAGCCCCGGGGTAAAAAAAAATAAATAAATAAAATAAAACAACAACAACAAAAAACTACACACACACTTACCACATATTGGAAGAGAACAACAGGCCAAACAACCAACAACTAAACATCAACTTAACCAAACAACAATTTGCAGAAAAATGGGAGGAGTGACTGAAGGGGGGATACAGAGGGGGGATATGGAGGGAGGAGGAGGGATCAATTAATTCACAATTTGACAAATCAATAAAATGAATAAAAAAAATAACTAACACCTTTCTCTCTAATACTGCTAAAACTTCCTAAATCCTATGACATGCTTGGAATTTTAAGGTTACATAAATCTTAAAAAACTGGCTATTAGGGCTGGGAACAGAAAACTATGCAGGGTAATGGGATAAGCTTACTATTTGAGCAAATTGTTTTAGATCTGATACAACTCAATGAAACTATAAAACAACCATAACAACATCATTATTGTTTACAACTTTGGCATGACAATCAAAAAATCATTTTTTGTGTGTATGTAATACTCTACCAATTAAATATCAATTATAGCTTTTGGATATCAGAATATTGTATACTGAATAATAGCTGAACACTGAAAACTCAGCTTGTTACTTTGTGAACATGTTTATTCAAGAACTGGTTATAGTCAGTACCTATGAAATTATTTATAAGAGTCCTGTGGGGATTTCCTGTATTTGCTCACATTTTGGGATACTGTACATACCCCAGTGTTTACTGGTATTATGTGAGGATGGACACTCTGCTGTAGTCATTGTAGGTAGTTCTACTCAATCAGATGCTTGCAGATCAGAGCAACAGTTTTGAGGAAAAATGTGATATGTTTGCTTGTTTATTCCTTGTTTATTTTTTAATGTGTCTACACTGCTTCACTGACAGGGTCAGATAGAATCTAAAAGAACTGAATTTAGTGATAAACCCAAGCAAGTGAATATAACTCATGGCATATTCATGCTTTATTTTTTGTCCACTCTCAGGATTTAAATCAAATTTTTATTGGCTGGTATTTTATCCCCGATGGAAAAACATTTCCACAGCAGATCCTCAGGTTTCGTGCAAATTAGCTTTTGGGCGACCTTAACTATTTGCTTTCCATGAATATTCAGGGCTGTCAGAATCTTTCTTAGCCGGATGTAGAGAATTCACACCTTATTTTATTAGTCTTTATTTTATACCAAATGCCATGTTTGATTTCACCAGAATCCTTGACAGGCTTAAAGCTATGCTACTTTTCAGTTTGGGGATAAACATGACTAATGAGTATAGAAATACATAGTGAAATAATTAGATCATACTTTCTTCTTAGAATAGAAAAGGCACTTAGCTAAATGAATAATTTCCAAAAGATGCAAATTATTCACATGCAAAATCAAAATTTTGCTGTGCCAAATAAACCAGAAAGATAAATGCTGGAAGGTTTCACTCATATGAGTATAAAGAGAAAAAACAAAGAGTCAAATAATACTGAACCAAAACCCATAAAATTTGACTGTAAACTGAGTCTATTAGAGGGGAAGAAGACTGGAGAGGAACATGGGGAAAGGTGGCAGTGGGCTGTGACAGAAAATTATGAGTGCCTTGGGAGTGAATGTGGTGTGATAATGTAAACCTGAGGATTTGGAATCTTAAACAGTGTTATAAACCTAATACAGGTAATAATAATAATAATAATCACATATGAAATAGAATCATAGAATTTTTTACCTTCCATGTATGTTTACTGGGGTGAAGTTGATCTACATAATGGTATTTAAGGTATTGTGGGTTCTACAAATTGGTGTTTTCACATTATACCCATCACCAAAGCCCCCATTATCCTCCACAACAATCCCTTACCCTCCTTTGCTCCTATGTCATCACACTCTTCCTCTGTTTGCTTCATTTTTGCAGTCATATTTCAAGAATTTGTTATTGCTTTGTTATTGGACTCTTTTTATTCCACATGTGAGTGAAACCACTGGTATTTGTCTTTCTCCTTCTGACTTATTCACTTTACATTATCCCTCCAGTTCTGTCTGTATTGTCACAAATGGCAAGAGTTCATGTTTTGTTTGTTTGTTTTATAGCTGAGTACTAGTCTGTCGTGTATATATATATATATATATATATCATATTTTTCTTATCCATTCCTCTGTCTTTGGGCACCTAGGTTGTTTCTACTTGGCTACTTAAGTAGTGTGCAGTGAACATAAGAGTGAATGTATCCCTTCAAATTAGTGTTTTCAGATTGCTTGGGTAGATACCTAAGAGTACAACTTCTGGGTCATATGGTACATCTATTTTCAATACAATCATGGAGGTTCTATAAATTTTTATATAAAAATTAAAAATAGAGACTTTTTATTCTGTACCTAGTATAGATTTACTTTTCAATTTATACTTTAATGAATCCTAATATAACTTTAAAAATAAAAAGCTAAAAATTTCTGACAGATCCATTTTAACTTCATAGGCATGACTCTTCAACTTCATACACTATCCAGCAGCCCTAGTACACTTCCCTATTTGTTTCCATCTCTATCCATTTTGCACATTATTTTTGTTCTTAAAATCTTCATTATCCCATTAACCTATTCTTTTTTTTTCAGTATTGTATCTAATTTTTTTTTCAATGTTGTATCTAAAATTGAAGAAACTGATACTGGGAATATATCACTCACATGAAGTGAAGGACAATTTCTGATGTATAAGTAATATATTTTTTAACTAATGCATTATACTTACAAATAGTGAAATCAGTAGAAAGATTTTAATCCCAATAACCTATAAATTATTGAACTGTACATAAGAGTAGAACAGAAAATTTCTCTCTACTTAGGTAGCTATTATTTAATTATAAAATCCAGTAGAAATTTGTGAGTGTATAGCAGCTAACTATTTCAGTTTTGAAATCTAGATCACTACAAAACAATTAAAAATACTGGAAAAGTTATTTAAACTTTTTATTTTTCAGTTTTCTTGTCTGTTCCACTCATCTAGTTCCACTTCAGGTGGGACTTGAGTTTTCTTTCACTGAGAATAGGGCAACCATCAGACAAGCACCTCTTCATCCCTCCACCTTCTGGATCTGTCTATATAAACCCTCTGTTTTCCTCCTTTCTCCTTGCTGCTTTCTTCTTCCCTCTACTGCTGCCTCAGGCCAGTCCCTCTGCTTGCATCCTGGTACCCATCTACGATTCTTATTCAATGATGTTGCTCCTGAAATGATTTCTTCTCCCTGTGGTATCAACAGATTTCCCACTGTACCAGCAGTAGCAGTTGTACAGTCTTTAGATCTCATTTTGAGATTTGTCTAGACTCACTGCCTTCACTCTCCAACTTACTTTTTCTTGGATCTACTTGGATGACATACTTGTCTATGCACAAAGTGAAATCCATTTGTCAAAGTCACCATGTTTCTATCATTGCCAAAATTAATGGCTAATGATCAGTCTTTATCTCTCTTAGCCTTTATGATGTTTCTGATATTTAATCATATTGAAACTTTTCATGTGGCTTTAGCATACCACTCTCTCTTGATTTCCTGTGACCTTACTTGACTAGTCTTTGTCTCTTTAGTGGAGTTACCCTCATTCTCCTGCCTAACATACTGCTCTTATTTATCTGTAGTCACTCATTAGATGATATCATCTAGATCCGTGTCTGACTACAAGCACTGCTTGGTTCTCAAGATTTCTCAAATACTCTCTCCAGCCCAGATTTTACCCTGAACTTCAGATTTGTGTGTGATAATGCCATTTCACTTAAACATCACATGCCATAACTGATTACTTGATCCCCGTTTCTTTTGGTGCTCCTTATTTTAGAAAATTATACCACTGCTGACCATGATTCTCATGTTAGAATCTTACCTTTATTCTTGCTTTCTCTCTTTTTTTAACCCCATAACAACAATTCTCACATGTGCCACCTTAAAACTAGATCTCAAAATTAGAACAATTCTGACAAATTTCAGTCCTATACCATTGCCTAAAATTCTGTTCTTTCTTGACTAAACTTTCACTGTAGCTTCCAAAGTAATCTTCCAAATCTTCCAAACCTCTTCAGTTTATTCCCTAGATAGCATACTGACAGGGCACCATCTCTAACTTCCTTGTTCAAAATGATCCAATGTCTTCTCATCCTACTTGTGATAAGCTTCAAGGTCCTTGCTTTGTTCTGCAAGGTTTAGCCCCTGGACCTTGAGGTTCACAATGAGGCCTCAATGGCTTCATTTCTTAACTGTCTGCCCTTAGTTCACACATGCACAGTGATGCATTCCTATCTTTGCATTCACCAATCTAGAACTCTTAAATTGTTCCCTCGTTGTAATCTGGTTTCAATCTAAATATCACTTCCTCCAAAAGAAAATTAATTTTCTTAACAGCATATCTAAGTAAAATAGCTGCCCCACATTGTTCTATGTCTACTGCTTTTCTCTGGGCTATTTTCATCCCCGAACGCATAAATACACATGATGTTTTGTTTATTTGAAGCAGACCTAACATTGTCTGACATCTGATAGGTAGTGAGTAAATATTTATTAAATATGTGGATGAAAAGCCAAATGGTATTGAATGAAATCATTTCATCTGGGAATGTTCACAGTCTTATGACAGCCATCACAAGCTAATAAAGTGTGCCCTTAATTTATGAGTTCAGTTCTCTTTTATCTTTCAACTTGGAAATGGAGAACATTTTTGTTACTGAAATCAATTTAAATAATGTACTTGCAAAAGAGATGAGTAGGGGAGGGAGAGCAATAGGTTTTGAGTGTGGGTGTTGGAATTGAGAGATGGGGGCATTATTGAGATGGGAGAATGAACAGGACTGCACCACATTGAGGATGGGTTCAGCTTCTAGACCTCTCTTCTGGAGCCTCCTGCATCATCTGCAACATTGTGTCTGCACTACTGACAGGGTTGTGGAAGCAAGCAGGTAGAATTTGCTTGTGTCTGGGGACTTTTATTTTCAGCAGTTTTGAAAAAATATTCAGAGTATTTGAGCTCTTTTGAAAATACTCATGGTGCTGAGCATAGTTATTTATCATACTACTGTTATTTTATAAAAAGAACAAATATGAAGCATTAACAAAAGTTACTTTTTATTTTATTTATTTCTATTTGTTTCTTTTATATTGAAGTAAAATTGTTTTGCAACACTGTACATGCTGTACAGGTTAATGCATCTTCAAAAGTCAGTTACCATACCACCCCCACCACTATAGTAGTATGATAACCCTCAACTACATATTGGATTCAGCCACCCTTCGCTCTCTCCCCAATTCTGTTGTCAGAATCCAATAAGTTCTTTTTGCTCACCACATCTCTCCCCAATTCTGTTGTTAGAATCCAAGAAGTTCTTTTTGTTCCCCACATCTCACAGATCGTGACTCTAAGGCAAGCTTAAGTGATATGCCTAAGCTTATGTCATCAGTAAGTGTGAGAACAAGAATCTAATAAGTCAGAAGAGAAAAACGGTTGGTATGTGACTATTGATAGTGATCATAAGGAAGGGAGAGACACTAAAGAAAAGGAAGATGTTAAAAATACCCGCTCTTGAAAACTCTCAGTGAACAACAAAGGTTATCATTTCTTGCAGATTTTAGTTTGCCAACCATAGGTGCTCATTCCTGGTAACACAGCTGGCTTTCTTTAGTATTGGCAGAATCAGAATCGGTCAAATGAAAATTAAGAACCAGGTATCCTACAAAAGATGTTGGATCATTTGAAACCCTTGAATACACTAAAGCCAAAGCCTTTGAGAGACTTTGAGGAAAACAGATGAACACTAACATAAACTCAGGCTAATAAAGGCTTGTCAAACTGGACTAATATTTAGGAGATTATACATTTGAAACTGGTTGATTTAGCATGTATAAGAGAGAAAGAATTGGTAAAGGTGCATGAACATAGCTATAGAAAAGAAGCCTGTGCAAAAATGCACCAGACTTCTTATCAAGGAAACTCACCAGTATGTCAGAAACCTAAAATAGGAGGGCAGCATGAGGTATGACCTGAGAATGGGGCACTAAGACAAGGTGATAATGACCATCAATGTAGCACGTCTGACTTGTCATTAAACTGGGAAACACTTCAGTATTGCTTTTGTATTCTCTGCTTCACAACTAGGATGTTTCACTACATAAAATAGAGGTTGAGTATAAAAGGAATGGGTTAGTGTCCACATCTGCTAGGTTTAAAGAGGATTAGGGACAAGGAGCCATGTGGACTATTAGTCAGCTTAAAATATTGTTAGAACCAGTTGTGGCTCCTTGGCCTCTGTCACTTACATTAGCAAATATATCATTAGGAAGGTCACTTTCCAGCCAGGAAATGACAGATTATTGCCTCCCAGCCCCGCCTCCTTGCTCTTTGTTTTGAAAATCTAGTACCAATAGCAATAGTGGTTATAAAAATCATTTTTTTTGTTCTTGACTCTGATCTATTACTGTCACTTAAGATTCTATTTTAAAAAGTGTTCAAAAGTATTTTTTTATCTTGCCAAATAAAATTATTGGAATGCTTTATTTAAAATAACTTAATTAAGGTAGTAACATATTCTGTTATTATTTTACATGCCAAAAACTTGAGAAAGTAAGCACATACTGACCTAAGTAATGTGAACATTTTTAAATATTTTAAACATATACTTGATAAATGCTCTGGTTATCACCTTACCATCAGTCTTGCATTAAGATCTCAGAAAGTCTTTAACTTCTAAAATAGTGACTCTGATGCACTCTTAATAGTTTACATGGATTAATACATTTAATGTTCTTAAGAGAAATGCCATTTTTATCTCTGTTTTATTTGGATGAGAAAACTATCAGGGGAAGAACTGAAGTACATCTTGAAAGGTATACTTCCAAAGATGTAAAACCCCTTCTCTGGACTGTCATTTTTTTTGACTTGATCTTAAATTCTACCTAAAGTTACTTTAACCTACTTTCTATCCAGAGATGAAACTCTGGAACACTACAAAAACTTCTTTACATACAACTCTACCCTGAAGTCACATGCACATGTAAGTCCATATGCTAACCAGCAGTTGGATCTTGAATATACTAGCGTATAGTAACAAGGAATTTAAAACTTTTTTTAACAAATTCTAAAGACACATGTATATGTGAATTTACATGTAAATGTCAATACCTTCCAAAAGTATTTAAGTTTTATGAAAAAATGCACAAAATGCATGTCTATAATTCATATACAGATATAGTTTATGTATCATAATATATGCATATGTATAACATATATCATACATAGCATGTAATAGAAAAGTAAAATTTAATCTAGTAACAAGTGATATGATATACATGATCATTTCTTCTTTGCTCTAGGGTTTTAGCTGGAACTTTGGTTTTATATGCATATGATTTTCTCTCCACACAACTGTAGATAAAATGATAGTTAATTATTGTGTTTCCTGATACTGGCTTTTTGTTTCTCAGAAGATACCACTTTATTCTGCAAAGTTTGAGCACCAGCCTCTCAGCACCCTCTTATAGGAGGCTAAATTCAAAAAGGTACACTTGATGACATAATTTTTCTAAGTAATGATACTGGCTTACAGTAATGAAATCTCTTAACCCCTCCTACAAAGGCATCCATATGCCACTGTTTTATTTGCTTCTCAGAGTGATGCACTGAGGAACATGGGAACCATTGCATTGTTCAAATTTACCCAGGAAGAAACTGATGCTAAAAAAAGTTAAGTCACTGCTTTGTGCACACTGATAAGGAGCTAGTTTGAGGCTTGTGCTATGTGTTCTATCTTACAGACAGTCTGGGGGAAGTCTCAAGTAGGGTCCAGAATGTTTTTGCGCCTTTAAAACTGTAGCTCTCCAAGCTCCTTAAGTTTTACAAAACAATGTCCCAAAGGAGTGCCCGCATTTGCAGATGTACTGCGTGACATTTTCCTTATCCCACTCCTCATTTCACACTTGGTTTCCCTTCTCAGTGGCCAATATTTACCCACTTGCTGTGTTCCTGGTACTAAGTTATAGGCTTCCAGTTTTGAAGCCTATTTGAATAGGTCCTGTTAAGCTCTATTTCTAAATTTTAATCCTTTCCATCTGGAACATTAGTGACAGATATAAATTTATTGATAATGACCCCTTCATTTGTCAGTTGTTGGTAATCATTCCCTTCATGCTGGTATTTCTTCTTTATTTTTTCTTCTCAGAAGCAGCCCATGGGGTACTTTCTGACCCTACTGGGAGGCAGAGCCAGCTAGTCTGCCCCATATAATGAGTATGAAATCATTGCTCAAGGATAAATAAGTAATTTTAGCTTACAAATTCTTTTTATTTTGTATAGCATGACTTTTCAGTGTTAGTGATGTGATTTCTAGCTAGAGGTTAGTCCAAGCAGTAAGAGTCTGGGAGCATATGGTTCACATTAGAAGTTTCACAAACTTTTAGCAAATACTATTTCTCAGGAAGGATACAGTTAAGAATATGATGGTATCAAAGACAGGGAGGACTTTACATACCAAATTAAGGGTTAGTACGGAACCAGAAATAAGAGAAAGTGAGAGTTTAAAAGAACAGAACAGCAAGTCCATCATGGAAAGTCAGTGGTAGAGAAAGAGATTTTTATGGTAATTGCCAGAAAAAGACCTTGCTGAAGGCAGCTTGTTTTATGTTGAAAAGGGCTAAGGACCAGTTGAAAACTCATTAATACCATCACATTTCCTTGTTAAACAATTTGCACATTGTACCTCCTGTAAACTGCATACCTGGGGTCATTCTAAGACTGTTAGTTAATAATAAAAAAGAAGTATATGAACCAAAAACCAAAATGTATTAAAGAGACCTACTATTTCAAAACATTACCCCTACAGCTTGGTAAATTAAAAATCAACTCTCAATTTTAGCATTCACATAAGTGTAATTCAGTATATGTTGGCTTTTGTGTACCAAAAAGTTTACCATAGAAAATAAAATTATAAACTCTACTAGCATAAATCTACCTTTTTTTCCTTTAGAAAACATTTAAGTTACACAAAAAAATGTACTGTGGATCATGTGCCATATTCTCAATGTTTTCATCATTTTAAAATGTATTCCTAGTAATGCATGTAAATGACTTAAACATGAAACCCAAACAGCACAGGGATGATGTACAGCTATGCCTACATTGTATACATCTTCTATGACATGTTTCGCTTGCCTTAACTCTCTCAAGCAGTAAACAGTAATGAATAACTCTACATTTTTAACAGAACAGAGAAACTATTAAAAAATACCTAGAATATGGTGCCAATCTATTATAATGAGAATTATACATATTACATGTTCAAGTATTCATTGTAGAAGGCTAACAAAACAAAGTAAATATAGGATGTATTACATTATACCTATTTAATTTGTGTTCCTTTTTTATTACATGTATTGGTTATAAGAAATCATTCTTGCCTGACAACCATTACTTTTTGTTGTCAGAGTCCTGAAAACTAAAGCATCCAAAGAAGTGACTTATATTATGAATGGAATACCAAAAATTGCCAATACCTTCTAGACTACAAATTTTTATGAAGGGTAGAAGTATAACTGGATCTACTTCAAACTTCTCCTTACTGGAGCAAAGTCAAAGAGACAAACAAGAAACACAGAAAATGCTTTGACAGATAATGAATGTTTTTAAAGGAACTGAGAATGATTACCCTAGCCTCTCCAATCTAGGCTGACTGAGAACTGTGCAAACTCAAAGTACCTGGAAAGAAAATGTGTGTTAAGGCTCCAAAGACAGCTTTGGTGTACCTAATAGCACTGGTGAATAGACATAGATATACCCAACAAAGGGGCAAATGAAAGGGTCTTGCCTGTAAAAGGGTATTTTCTGTAATAAATTATAGAAAAATAAGCTTGTATAGAATGTTTAGACAGCATATTAACATTTTGCTGGTGTTGGGAATATTAGGGCAAATGTCTTATGAACAAACCTAATTGTGTTACAAAAATAGCAGATGGATTTGCCAATCTGGTTGAAGCATGTCTCTAACCAAAAATAAAATACCTGAGCAGCTTGAACCACAGTTGCGGAAATGCATAAATCAATCTGATGCTGATACACTGTTGTAGAGTTCATCAGGAACTGAGGTTTATGTTCATTGTACTCTACACTTTAGGGAGAAGTTCACAGGATCATGCCCAAAACTTCACAGTCTCTATCCTAGGAGTCTGTGTAAAGAGAACACTTATCTTATTTAAGTCTCTAATTCATTTTATAAGTAAAACAACATTCAGCTTACTTATCCCAAACTGGAAACTATTTAGAAGATTTCTGATATTCATAAAAGGATGCAGGCCATTGTTGCCACACCAAGGAAAGTGCCATTGAATTTATAAAGGTGTAATAATTATGATGGCATATGTATTTATAAAGAATAGACATAAACCTGCAGCACCTAGCACGGGGCACTGATCATGCTGTTTATGCAATCTGG
>PVHY01033954.1:0-10754 GCA_004024945.1 Uropsilus gracilis | reverse complement strand
CACCTCAACCTGCTAATACTCCCGCTTAGTCAGCTGTATATGCTGTCACCCCTTCTCATTTCTAGTCTTCCCACTAGAGATTTCCTCACAGACCCATCAAAGCAAATCTGATCCTATGCCTATTGAAGAGACAGCACTCCATGAAGATGCCATCTCCAATATCAATTCCTTCTCATACTCTCTGGATTTAGGTACCCAGGAGTTCTGGCTCGGCCACTCTAACTAATTTTCTTTGAGGGTACACCTTTTAGTTTTACAAAGCTCCTGTAGCTTCATCTCTAAAATCCTTCATAATTCCTCCTTTACCAATCTCAAAGTATTGTAACAAACAAGATAATACATATGAGGCTTTGAAAGTTTAATTTTTGTAATGATCAAGATACTCATATTTGCCTTTAATACTCTTAAAATTAATGCTACATATATTTTTGTTATACTTGCTACTACTGCTGTTGGTTTTAATATGCTCAGTTTCTTTCCTTCATAGTTCTAGACCAGTAGAATTCAGGAAGTTACTGCTCTGGGACTGAGCCATCACTGTACTATATATAGATGTGCAAGAGAAACTTCCCGTTTGATAATTTGCCCGATAAAGCAGTTTTTGCTATTTTATTCATCTTTGAAGCTAATGGTTACGGAATAATAAAAATCACTATCACTTATTGCTATGTTCAAACATACTATATTTTTTTCTTAATCCTCACAAATTACCCTACAAAGTAATATTATCTCTATTTATAAAGTGTAAGGAAACTGAGACTAGAGAAGTATATCTTGTTTAATATTATAAATTAGTAGGTGGTAGAATAAGAATTCAACAAAATTTTGTTATCTTTTAACAATGAAGCCTGTGTATCTTCTTCCATCTATCCTGATGTCCCTCACTTTTGTTAATTAATAAAAAAATCTCACTGCTTAGTTTTCAGAAATTTTACTCACAATTCCAGTGAATATATAAAAGCAAACCTATCATTGTGATTATCAAATAGTGATGAAGAGCATGTATCATATAGCCAGAGTAGGCAACACGGAATCAACTCCTTATGTATTAGACAAGTTATTTAATGTCTCTCTCTCTGCTTCTCCTTTGTAAAGTGAGAATGATACTAGTACTACTCTTGTGATTGCTATGAAGATTAAATGGTTAATGTGTTTTAATACTTAGAACATAAAGCTGGGCACGGTGGCTCGTGCCTATAAGCTTCAGTCTATGAAGCGGCTGGGACTAAGTTAGATCGCGGTTCGAGTCCCACTCAGGGCAACACAGCGAGACCTAGTCCCAAAAAATAGCTGGGCATGGTGGCGTGCGCCTATAATCCCAGCTACCTGGGAAACTGAGGCTGGGGATTGGTTGAGTCCATGGTAACCCCAGGCAATGTGAGTCTGCAGTTCCATGGGCAAATAGCAAGATTTAGTCTCAAAAACAAACAAAAAAAAGAACACAATACTTTTTAGTATTAATTAAGTAAAAACCTTAAATTAATTTGTGGACATTCTGCCTTTCTAACCTCTCTAGGATATTATAAGCTATACCACTTTTGGTAATTTTTTCCCTTTTGCAGAATAGGCGAACAGCCATTGATTATTGATCAGCCTGCCTTTGACCTAGAAAAGATATTCAATTATTTGCTTATGTTGATTTCATAAAATAAATAAATGTTTATAATGTGGCATGAAGTACTGAAATGTTAATTTTGTATGGTCAGTGATTGTCAAGGGTGAATTGCAGTTATCTTTTAAGT
The DNA here is from genome assembly GCA_004024945.1 of Uropsilus gracilis. NCBI lineage: Eukaryota > Metazoa > Chordata > Mammalia > Eulipotyphla > Talpidae > Uropsilus > Uropsilus gracilis. The sequence continues at coordinate 9,012 of PVHY01033954.1, read as the reverse complement.
ACAAAGAGCTTTTGTTCTAATCCATCTTTGTATACTTTCCCTTTACAGAAACCAGTGAGGGTGTATCCTTGCAGCTGGGGAATACAAAAGATTTTATTATTTCATTTGACCTCAAGTTCTTGACAAATGGAAGTGTGTCTGTGGTTCTCGAGACCACAGAAAAGAATCAGCTCTTCACTGTACATTATGTCTCAAACACCCAGCTAATTGCTTTTAAAGAAAGGGACATATACTATGGCATTGGGCCCAGAACTTCGTGGAGCACAGTTACCAGGGACCTGGTCACTGACCTCAGGAAAGGAGTGGGTCTTTCCAACACAAAAGCTGTTAAGCCAACCAAAATAATGCCCAAGAAGGTGGTTAGGTTGATTGCGAAAGGGAAGGGATTCCTCGACAACATTACCATCTCTACCACAGCCCACATGGCCGCGTTCTTCGCTGCCAGTGACTGGCTAGTCAGGAATCAGGACGAGAAAGGTGGCTGGCCAATTATGGTGACCCGTAAGTTAGGGGAAGGGTTCAGGTCTTTAGAGCCAGGGTGGTACTCTGCCATGGCCCAAGGGCAAGCCATTTCTACCTTAGTCAGGGCCTATCTGTTAACAAAAGACCACGTATTCCTCAATTCAGCTTTAAGGGCAACAGCCCCTTACAAGTTTCTGTCGGAGCAGCACGGGGTAAAAGCTGTGTTTATGAATAAACACGACTGGTATGAAGAATATCCAACCACACCTAGCTCTTTTGTTTTAAATGGCTTTATGTATTCTTTAATTGGGCTATATGACTTAAAAGAAACTGCAGGGGAAAAGCTTGGGAAAGAAGCGAGGTCTTTGTATGAGCATGGCATGGAGTCCCTTAAAGCCATGCTCCCCTTGTACGACACTGGCTCAGGAACTATCTATGACCTCCGTCACTTCATGCTTGGCATCGCCCCCAATCTGGCCCGCTGGGACTATCACACCACCCACATCAATCAGCTGCAACTGCTCAGCACCATTGACGAGTCTCCAATCTTCAAAGAATTTGTCAAGCGGTGGAAAAGCTACCTGAAAGGCAGCAGGGCAAAGCACAACTAGGGCTCATAACCAAAATCGTATTTCAGCCTCTGATCTGCTGTACACAGAAACTGCGGGCTCTATCTCAGCAGAGTATTGGCATGTTTTAAAAGGTTGTATATGAGGATTTTGTGGGTTACGTTGAGCGATCAGTGATCCTTAAAACCAGTCTTCTGAGATAATTGCATTCCATGGCCTGGTGTTTAGAAATGTAGGTGGCATTTAGAGCAGCAATGTGTTTAGTCAGTGGGCTGAACAAAGCTCTTTGACTTTGTCTTGCTCTCACCCTATGCAGTTCCGCAGATAGTTCCCCTCAGTTGGGGAAAGATAATGGTAAGTAGGCCAACTGCCTAGCACTTACCTGAAAACTTAGTGTGGGGTTCTTTAAAATGTGACTATTTATATTTATGTTGAAAACAGAGTTTTTAAAAAATGATGTGCTGTAATACAGTAAATATGTACTTGTAGCCTGAATAGTGGACTGTGTGCAACTTTTTAAAATGCTGTTTCTTTTCTATAGATTAATTTCTTGGGGGCAAATGGGCATTTGTTCAATTTGTTATATATGGAAAATATTTTGAATTTATGGTTTTCTTGAAATGTGTAAATTAAGAACACACCAGTGTTCAGGCTTCAGTTATATGACGTAAGCACAACTAAAAAAAATGAAACTTGCTGACTGCACAAAAAATTACAAAAATGTTGTTTTATGAAACTTGATCTACAATCAGTAAAGGTTTGATAATCAGTCTATCCTTCCTCATCCCCATTGTGATGGTTTCTTTTTGTCATTATCTAGAATTTTGCTTTTCATTTCACACTTAAGTTTTGTCTTTTAACTTTCGGACATTATTGGGAAATTGTATCATAAACCTCATTTGGGAAGAAGCTAGTGATTTTCATAAGTCCAACACCAAACCCTTTTAGTTTTTTACTTTTCCCCCTTGAAGAAAAATACTTGGTCAAATATTAGTACCTGAATGAGGGAAGGATTTTTTTTCCTACTCTGATCATGCTTGGTCATCAAACCATTGGCTCTGCAAATCCTGTTATCCTTCACAGTTTTTAGATTATTTCAGCTATTGGATAGAAGTGATGCTACTACATTTGCGATCAGACCTTTATTTAGGTTTTACATCCCACCTCACATGACTAGACTCCATAGCCCTCTGACCATGGGCAATGTCTGCTATCGCACATTAGGCATTAGGATAAAACCAAGTATCAGTAGGACAGTACACTAGATGTAAACTGTAACGTCTACAGGTTGGAAGTATGAGACCCTCATGCTTTCAGGGGACAGAGTCTGACAAATACAGTGTAGTTTGTCTGTGAACGATTATCAAATGTACATCAGAAACCAAGTGGCAACCTGCGTCCATAGTATAAATCTCAATTGATCTCCACCTAGCAACTACTTAGAAATTGGAAAATGTTTAAGATATGCATAGGATGTATATGCAATATATATACATTAGTGGCAGAGGGGGCAGGAGAGCAGAAGAACCATGACTACACTGAAGGTGATATTAAGTTAATCATAGAAAAGTAAGCTTAAACCCCCAACTAAAGTGATCACTGTGTTTTGCCCACAACCAAACAGTTGTGGGTTATTTTATTTCCCCTGGCTTTTAACTTATGTAGTTCTTATATAATAGCTGTCTCAAAAAGAATATCTGGATAAGTCCATCTTCGTTTTCAAAGCCAATGTTCAAAAATCTCCCTTTTTTTTCAATCTGGAAACCCTTTCTCTCTTCATATTTGTTATTATTTAGACCAGTCCAGACTTTGCCTCATGTTTGCATACTGGTACTTCAGCGAATCAAGCAAAACAATTTGGTACTGCTTCTGTGACAAATATCAATCAGTGCCTTAACAATGTGACTATCCTTCTCCACTGAAAAATGAAACATTTTTGATCCAGAAATGGCATTGCTGTTTCATTGCTATTGATTTCACACTGCCTTCCTTCCACATTGTAACAGCAGCGTGGTATTTTCTTGTGATACCAGAATTTTCCAAGAGGGTGAGTTGAGCAACCATCAGTACAAAGCAGTGGTTCTCAGATTCTCAGTTACCTCTGATCCCCTGGGAGCTTATTAGATACTTAGTAAATCTGCCTGTGACGCATGATGCTCTGCATTTATAACAGACGTTCAGGTAATTTCGACGTGGGTGATCTGGGGGCATACCTGGTAAAACACTGCCCAAGACCAACCATTGCATTTTTCTTCTTAAGCACCTGTGGTGTTTTCTAGGATTTTAAATCATCTGAAATGTTTACTTACCCTACGCTTAGAATGGGGAAGGTATTTTAAAGTTTTGTTTTCTTAAAATTTTCCTGTTTCAAGATAATGAGGATTAGTTTTTTCAACACTTACCTTGTGTTAGTTTTGATGCTCAGTTAAATCTATGGCCACTTCAGTTGTAAAACCAGCCAAAAGTTTCCAGATGAAGGTCGGGTTTGACTCCTAAGCGTTCTTGTACGTAAAGGCTTCATCCAAAAACCACCCAGTGTACGTAAGCAAATACGAAAATGACATGCAAGCACAACTCTCCAGATGTGGCAGTCCTTTTTCTTTGTCAGTGTACAAACTTTCACTGAAAGCTGCTATTTTCATCCTCCTTGTGTTTTTGTTTCCTCTCCATTGTACATGTGGATTCTATACCATGTGTTAAATATGCAATAAAGTGTTTACTGGATGCCCTTCTGAAGGGTAGTCCTTTGTAAAGCTGTACAGACTTTGCAGTTGAAGCACAATGTGCACATGTTAGTTTTATATACAGCAAAACTTGATTTTTTGCAGATGGAAAGGTATTTTGTTTCTATACAAAGTAAATGGATTGTTTGTGCTTAATGTAAAGCTGCTTTATAAAATTGTAAAATAAAGTTTTTATCTTAAAAGACCTATACCTGAATTTTTCTCTTTAATCAGTCTAAGATTATTTGAGCCCAGTAAGCAGTCCAGCCTTTTCTGTTCAGCCTGGGACAATTACTCAGGCAACAAATGTGTGTTAAAGATGCACCAGGCCCTTTAAGACAAAAGGGGGAGAATGTAATCATTTGAATCTCAGCTTGCAGGAAGTTCAGCTTAGAAGGGGAACACAATGTTCACAAAATAATTTCAGGAAAATAAAATGCTGAAATTGTGTGGTCAATCAGGAAAGGTATGGAGGAGACAGCTGAAGTGGGGCCTTCAGACCTGGGTACAAGCAGAAGAGGAGAGAGTAATGTGAACAAAAAAACAGGGTGCCTTGCCAGCTGTCAAGATGCCTTCCCATGCTAACTCAGGCTAGTAAACCATTTTTGTCTGATTTAGATTTATTTGAACATTTTCCTTCCTCCATTTTCTATACTTCTCCAGAATAAACATTAATCTTCCATCCAATTGGCCCCTTAATATATGTACAACCAGAAACCAATCTGGCCTCATGTTCTGTTTCATTGCACTTTTTTCTTTTGTATGAGAAATATTCTGTACCATTTGTATTACGGAATTCCAATCGATCACCAACCAGCGTTTTCCAGCAGATGGGTGCACATATTTTGACAGGCTGCCTGTCAACATTCTAGCATCTCTTCCTTCATCATCTTCACTTGGGGGACAGGTTATAAACACCCATGGTCTGGATGAGGTCTTGATTTGCCCTTGCTTTGATTTTCCTATGTGTAGCCCAACTGTTAATACATGGGCTGTTCTGCTTTAGTACACTGATACGTTTGTCTATCCATTGCCTTTGGAAGGAAACAGACCCTCCCTCCTCCTCCCTCACCCCCCAGGCTGTAGAGGGCCTTTGATAAGCTCTCTTTTCCTGAGAAGGCTCCTTGTCGCCACTAGTCCTAAGGCTGCTGTGGGCCTTGTGACCTCACCTCCTCTTGTCATCTCAGTTAGGCTCTGACTCAGGCTCAACCAATCAATCTCTTCCCCAGGAATCAGAAATTGGGTGAAAAATCTAAAGCAGATGCACCGTGAAAAAAGCAAGATGAAAACTGTCTTGACAGTGTGTTACATCCTGGATGCTGTGCATTTCTGAGACTAGCTGCATTCCACGCAGAGCCATGAATTACCACTGTGTGCTTAGGAGAAAGGAAGTTGGGTTGGATTTCTTACTGCAATGAACAATCCCTAATTAATAACTGTCTATTAATAGGGGGGAAAAGGACGATTCTACATTCCCCTTCAATCTGGACTTCTGTGTTAGACTGCAAAGGTTGTCATAACAAAATGCCACAGACAGGAATGGCTAAACAACAGATTGATTTTCTCACAATTCTGGAAGCTAACCAGCCAAGATCAAGGTGTCTGTTAGGATGTTTTTTTCTGAGGCCGCTTTCCTTGGGTTACAGACAGCTGCCTCCCTGCAGCATCCTCAATGTGGCTGTCCTTCCATGCTATCTGTCCTGATCTCCTTTCATAAGAACACAGGTCATAGGTCATATTGAACTTGCACCTGTTCCTGTTCTTATGACTTCATTTTATTTTAATTACCTTTTCAAAGGTCCTATCTTCAAGTGCTCTCACAACCTGAGGTCCTAGGGGTAATTAGGATTTAAGCAGATTTTTAGGGGAACAATTGAAACTGTAACAGCTACCCTTTGCTGTTAAGTGAACAGAAATTGAGCTAGCCAAGATTACCATTTAATTTGCTGATAACCAGCAGTCCTTGGAGTACATTAGATGAATCTAGCCTTGGGACTCTCAAATCTGACTCGGCCATTGTAGTAAAGAATGTACTCCTTCACAGGACTTCAGCTGCCTCATAAGACCAGCCTCATAAGACCAGAAGAGAACCAATTGATCATAATGTTTTTAATAAACAACAAGTAACCACTTAACAGTGGTGTTGAATATATATAGATACCAATATTAGCTGCTGGATTTTAATTCCTGCCCATGTGCCATTTCTGTTGGCCCATTATGAATCTAGAACTTTTAGGGTACAACATATAAAAGTATAGATAGGATATATCAAAATTGCATATTGATGAGATTTTGTTGAATGGCAGCATTTTTAAATTGCAAATCTGCATTGTAACTAAAACAGTTTACAACATAGTTAATACATAGGGATAAAATAAAATTTTCATTATGCTGATCAGCAAGAATGTCAAATTGAAAGTTGATACAAATTTAAACAAACTGGTGAGGAATTCAGAATTCTGCTGCTCATTTTGGTAAGAATAGCCATCTGATTACAGGATTGGTAACTTGCGAGCGTATGCAACATTTCCTGAACACTAAGCAGCGGCAACCTTGTGTCATTTTGCTAATCCTTTTCCTGGAGTGGGAGACTTTTATGGAATAGCAGGATTGCTAAGCAAACCAGCCAGGAGCAGTAGCAAAGAACAGGAAAAAGGGGAAGAAGAAATTCCTTTGAAATGTAAAATGGAGCACCCCACTCACTTATGGGGAAATATATCGTTTCCAGTAAAGGTGAATAGGAGGCACCCCCAACCTCACTGCATCTGGGTCACCCACCTGGAAGAGCCGGTGCCTTTTGGGGAGTTTGCTCTCTTCTCATCAGCACCTACTGAAATCACTGAATAAAAAAGGTTGGTTCCATTTCAGTTTGGAAAATCCAGTAAGGAGTATCAGTCTCTCTGGAAACTAGACAAGGAAGTAAAACCTGAGGTGAGATGGGGCTGTGGGTCTTGGCAAGCATGAGATTTAAAAATTCGTGCCTGTTGTCTTATTTACGTAAATGAAATCTCTGTAATTCATTTGACTATTGACAGAAAGATCCCCAGACTCCGTCAGTGACATGGCAAGGTCATCAACATGTCTTACCTCCTCCACACCACAAAGAGGTGCTATCTCCATCTGGAAATAAAACCGGAAGTTGCCCCATCAACTTCTTGTGAACGTGAATAAATATGTAGAGTTCTTAAGGTCTGGGTACAACATACTGTGATCTGGATGGGTGTTTCTTGACATTCCAGTCAAGAAATAGGCAGCGGGAGCAAGGCCTGCAAACGAAATCTCATTCACAGTTCACTGACTAGTAATAGATGAGGAAACTTAACACTGTCACTTAAAGAGCCTGCAGTTCCTTTAACCTGGAGCACTTTCCTACTGGATGCACTGCCTACCAAGACAGCAGAGGCGAGAAGATTCCTGCCCCAGTCACATCCTGGATGCCCTTCCCCAGGTGGGCTGTGGTCAGCTTTCCCACCTTGAAATCAAAGGCCAAGTGGTGCTGATACTAACAGCCAAAGCAGCCTCTACCCACAGAAGGTCGGCTCTGGGGAAAGAACTCCACCTGTGTTCTAATTCTTTTGACAGTTTTGGGAGGAAGAATTGTGTGAACTCTATAGATGAGAAAACAATGAGAAGTTAAACAGCTTGCCAAAGGTCACTGAGTTATTTGATAAAGCAAGATCTGCAACCCAGTTATGTCTGAAACCAAATACACTCTCTGAACCACTGTCCCCAAGAGATAGTAGTAGTCCACTACCTCCAGTCCAACCTCCAGGTCCCACAGTATGCTCAACTAGGGAGGCGGGCCTCAGCCCCAGCGCACCCCCAACATTACGCCAGAGGGGTTACCCTGTGTCATCTGTGGATTCAGTCTGATTTGCTGAAATGGTACCGATATATGGTACCACTGTATGATTAGAAAAACCCAGAAAGAAAGGGGAGGTTTATCAGAAATCATGTCTCCTTGGTATGTGCCTCGGTTTCTTGAGCATCCCTGGACCATTTGTTTACGATAGGTTTGTGACTACCCATTGTCGCCTCTGTCATCGCTCCCAAACCCGCCTCTCTGATGGACTCTCAGACGCCGCACGTATTACAGAGTGAGATGGAAGTAGAGTGTGTGTGTTTGTGGGTGTATGCACAGGAAATGTCTAGAAGAAGTCATATAAATGCACAGGAAATGTCTAGAAGAAGTCATATAAATGCACAGGAAATGTCTAGAAGAAGTCATATAAATGCACAGGAAATGTCTAGAAGAAGTCACAGCAGTTACCAGGCACTCCACTGCCTGCTAAGGATGCAAATCCTGACAGTAATGGACTCTGGAAGTATGCACCTCTTTCATTCTTTTGCTAGGAAAACAAAACATTTAAAATGCTGCGTATTCTAGAGTTTGAATTAGGGAAACCTTAAAGGAGCTTCCTCAATTCACCTTTTTAGAACCCCTTTTATTATTTTAGTTCAGTTGTGTTCCGAGGAAACCAGGGGAGTGGGCACCTCCTTTAATGAAGAAGCTGAGGTGGGGGTGTGTGACCCCAGGGCCAGTGTACTGGTGGCTGCAGCTGAGCTGGGGTTACCCAGAAGTCCCTTCATCACACTGTCTCACATCTGATGGGGAGACTGCAGAAGGGAACCGCCAGCCAGGGTGTTGCCCAGCAGGGCTCTAAGCAGGGCCTCCAGCCCCAGGCTCGGTGTGAAGGAGCCTCCCTTCGGCCTCTCTCTGGGTAACAATCCTCTCTCACCACATGGAAGATCTCACCCGTAGTTCCACAAGGAAGTGGTCCAAAGGCCTGTGACAGATTCCCGGCTCACCTTGCTTAAAGTTGGGTTTTTCACTTAAAATACATGTTAAGGGGGTAAATGACTGTCTTAAGGTGTCAGTTACTCAATGGACTTTTTTTTCGTCTTTTTTTTGTGAGACTGCGTCTTGCTATTTTTGCCCGTGGAACCGCAGGCTCTCTTTGCCCGGGGTACCACAGACTCAAGCAATCCCCAGCCTCAGCTTCCCAGGTAGCTGGAATGACAGGCGCGCACCACCACGCCCAGCTATTTTTTTGGAATTAGGTCTCGCTACTGGCCCCAGGCGGGATTCGAACCGCGATCCCTAGCCCCGGCCGCTTCGTAGGCTGAAGCTTACAGGCACAAGCCACCGTGCTCGGCTAAGAAAGATTTGTTGATTTCATTCCCCCCAAAAAATCAGAGCAGAGTATTGCCTGATCAAATGGCTACCCAGCCTTTCATTGTCATAAGCCCCAAGACGG
>PVHY01033953.1:0-10759 GCA_004024945.1 Uropsilus gracilis | reverse complement strand
TTCATGTGCCTGTTGGCCATTTGTATTTCCTCTTTGGAGAAGTGTCTTTTTAGTTCTTCTCCCCATTTTTTGATTGGGCTTTTTGTTTTGCTTTTGTTTAGTTGTGTGAGTTCCTTGTGGATCTTCGTTATTAAACCCTTATCACTCATGTGGAGAGCAAAGATTTTTTCCCATTCGGTTGGGCATCTTTTAGTTTTTTATGTTGTCTCTTTTGCTGTACAGAAACTTTTCAGTTTGATGTAGTCCCATCTGTTTATGTTTTCCTTCAGTTTTTGCCATCTGTAGATGTTTCCAGAAAGGGATTTCAGAATTGTAATTCATGGAGACTTTTGCCCAAGTTTTCCTCTATGTATGCTATGGTTTCAGGTCTGATCTCTAAGTCTCTTAACCATTTTGAGTTGATTTTTGTACATGGATTAAGGGAGTTTTCTTGGTCCATTTTTTTGCATGTCTTAGTCCAATTTTCCCAGCACCATCTATTGAAGAGGCTATCTTTGTTCCATGGTAGCTTTTTCACACCTTTGTCAAAAATTAGTTGACTATATATGTGTAGTTTTCTTTCAGGACTCTCAATTCTGTTCCATTGGTCTGATTGTCTGTTTTTGTACCAATACCAAGCTGTTTTAAGTATTATGGCTTTGTAGTATAGTTTGAAGTTTGGAATTGTGATACCTCCATTTTCTTTTTTTGGTTGTGGTTTTGATTCTCTTGCCTTTTTAATCTTTTGATGGCTACTATGTGCTCTTTTATGTGCTACTGTTGTTTTTTCTGTCGGTGGTTCTAGTGAAGTTAGTACATGATCAGGTGTTTTTGTGACCCATTGGCCTGCTGTTCTCTGCCTAATTCTGGTGGGTCACATGTTACTTTACTTTTTCTCCATGCAAATTAACTATTGATTGCCTTGATATTTATTGTGCCCCTGCTTACTAATACCTCCATTAGTACTTCTTTGGTGTGTTAAAATCCTTTATTTTTGTTTTTCAGTTATGCTCCTTACTCTTGCTTCTCTTTTATTAATCTTACTGGGTTGAGGATTCTGAGTTGGAAGTTTTCTTTAAGTACTTCAAATATCTCCAGTGTCTTCATATGTAATTTTCCTGTTGAAAAGACTGGGAACAGTTTGACTGGAATGCTACTTATATGCTACTTTTTTCCCTTCATATTTTTAATACTCTGCACCATTAGTAATTATTATGTCTTGTTATTATTACATGTCTGGTATTAGATTTGGAATTTTTGAGTCTCTTAGATCAAAACATCTGGCTTATTTTCCAGATCAAGATGGCTTTCATTGAGCATTTCTTTAAATAAGTTTTATATAGCTTTCTCTTTTTCATGTTCTTTTAACCCCCCACACCCACCTCCTGTAATATTGATATTTTGCTTTCAAATATCTCAGAGGGCTCTTAGAGTGTTTTCATTTTTCAATTCTTTTTTTCTCTATATTGTTCTATTCTTATGTTCTCCACCATTATGTTTTAGCCTCATTAAATCTCTTCATTGTTTTTATTTATCTGCTCTTGACTATGTTTTAAATAACTTATATAGTATTTCTAGCTGTATTATTTCTAATTTTAGCTGCATCATATGTTCTGTTGTTTTGTATTCTGTTGTTGTATTGAGTTCCATCAGTGTTGCCATAACTGTTGCCCTGAATTTTCCTTCTGTCATGTTCTGCAACTCCAGACTAGAGGCTTTCAGGGATTTGTCTTTTAACTCTACCATTTGTAATGTGTTCTTCTGTGTTCTCATTTCTATTTTTTCATGGTTTTTAATAGGCATAGGTTTCCAGCTGTTGTCTTTGTACCGATTATAGTGACTGGGGGACTGGTGCCAGCAGGGTATATAGATAACTGAGCTGTTGGTTGTCAAAGGATTGCCTGCAGGACACTCAGAAGTTTGAACTTTTGTGCTGTGGGTTCAGAGATTGTGTAGTGGAGATCCGCAGTGATCCCTTCCTCTGGGCCAGCCCCTCAGTTTCAGTGTCTTCAGGTGGGAGTTACTCTCTTTTCCTCCCCAGCATAATCCTATGCTGGACTATCCTCTCATAGTGTAGTAGGCACTCAAGCTGTATCTTTTTTCAAGCATTTATTTGTGGGTGCGGCAGGTTTTCTGAATATCTTAGACTCAGAAGAGTAGTGACAGCTGTTTTATACATGTCAGTGGGGACCTCAATTAGCTTTTTCTGCAGGAAATATTACAGCTGTTCTAATATTATGAGCTATCTTATATTATGTCAGGCTACAGTTGTCCTATATTATGAGCCTCAAAATGAAGTCAGTAGTTCTTACTCTGTGCCTCCACCTCTGCAGCTCTCCAGCAATGTACCATCTATCTTGGGAACCTACTCATACACCCCCTTTATCCAGTGAGGCTGTAGCAATCCTGTTGTTGGTATGTGCCTGAGTCAGTAAATGTAGGTCTCTGTGTAGCAATCACTCTTCCTCTGCCTTACTGTCACTGAGTTCACTGAAGTTTTTCTCTACCTTTTATACCAGAGTATTGTATGTTCTTGTCATCAAATTTTCCTTCAAGTCCCCCCCCCTTCACTTTAAAACAGTTTTGTTGTATTTGGAAATCGACAGTCCAGTATCTATACTACCATCTTCCCACACTCCAAAATTTGTTCATTAATCTGTATTTTCTTTAAATTATTTATTTCAAAAATGATTTTAACTTTGGGAAACTCAAACAACTTGCTTAAAATAGGTATTCTAAACTCTAAGTTATCATCTAGAGATAGGGCTGCCTTTAAATGGCTATATCATACAGGCAACTTGAAAAAATTATTTGCCTACTAAAATCCTTTTATTGTGCAGAGGAATCACTGCCAAGACATATCTTTACATCCTCTACTTTTGCTGTTAGCTTTGCTTTAAATCTAAACAAGGCTTTATATTTATTCTGCTAGGTGTCATTATTTTATTTTCAGACACTTGCTTTAACCTTTTGAATTTCTTTTATTATGCCACTTATTTTAATAACCCTTTCCTCAGAATTTGTATCAACCACCAATTTGATAAGTATGTCTTCTGCATCTACTTACATATTCTTGAAAAAAAGTAGGTCAAGGGTAGAGCCCTACAATGGAACACCAGAGATCTTTCTTGAAAGATACTACAGCTCATGAATAAACATAAAGGACTCATGAGTTCCATGGCACAAATCTTTTTCACCATAAATAATACAGTTCACATTTTTCCAACTTCTCAAGAATTTCTTATGCTTTCACAATGCATTTTGATGGTAATTGCACTCACTAATTTTATCCTTTAACTCACTCTTACTTCACAAAAAATCTACTTATCAATAGCACTACCTTCCTGCCCACTGTACTAGAACCCTGCGAGCAGTTCCAGGTCCTCCCTGTCCTTCAGCTACCTTAGTTGTGAGGTTTAAACTGGTGTAAAACAGTAAAATACTTCCACTACTGAACTATAATAGTGCCCCTCTAATGCCCAGACCAGTCTCTGAGCATCTCTGTATGTTGCTTATCTTTTTTCACCCAGTCTATCCGCTTCATTCTCACTAGAGCTCTCTCAAAACTGCATATGCTGAATAAAATGTCTCCAGTCAAAGAATAATATTAAAAGCATTTAGCAAGCAGTCTAGCATAAGCTAAAACCAAAAAAAAAAAAACAAAAAAAAAACAAAATAAAACTATCAGGGTGATTACAGATAGAAAATGAGTCACCTCCTGTTTTCAGATGCCTAATATTTCCCATCCCTCAACCCTCATCCAAACTCCATATTTGCATTTCAATATTCTAGTTCTCCTTTCTGGAACCTCTTAAATCTCCTTTATCAAGTTAGAACAAGCTTTATCTCTTCTGAGGCCAGAGAATAGTTTGGATAGTTTTTCAAGCTTTACTGAATAAGAGTCAAGGCTTTAGAATTCAAAAATAAATGAATGAATGAATGCAACCAAGCTAAATCCTCAACTGCCTCTATCTCTTAATTACATTCTTTTAAAAGTGAAATCGCTCCTCAGCCTTTTGGCTAAGATGAAGAGTAAAAATGAGAACCCTCAAGGCTTTCTTTTTACAATTTAAGTCAGAAATTTGTTTAACTTTTCTGTCTGGATTCCCTTGATTAAAATGACTGATCAAATGACAAAAGGACCACAATTTTAAAAAGATTTTAAAAAGATTTTCTAAGAAAGAAGCCTTCTCACAATATCTCAAAATATTATACAAATACTTTGTTGATCTGTCTACTTAACCTACTAAGCCAGGATCCATGTGGGCAGGGACCAATGCTTGATTGGACTCTGTTTTCCTAGTACTTGGGATATACTAATGATCATTAAGTGTTTATCAACTGACAGATAAAACCAATGAACAAAGATAGAGTATGTCAATAGCATTTTACTAATTTGTCAATTTGCTAATTTTGCTTAAAAAATGGAATAATGAGACCAATTTCCTTTGTTGCTTAGCTCAAACTGCAGCAAAATGTTGCTTCTGATTTGAACAGAATTTCAGGAACATCGGGGATCTCACATCTGTGGCTATCAATTTTGTAGGAAAAAAGGGATTTATGCATAAAGAAAGTTTCCATTTAATATTATATTTTCAGTTAGTGGGTAATTCCTGTATACTGGAAATGCATAATCCTTCAAACAGAAAGCAGGCATTTGTTATCTTCTTACCATTATGGATTTATGGTTGTTTTTTCATATTATAATCTAATTGATGCAATTAAATATAGATATAAGTGATTTTGTCTGGACTGTTCTATTCAAATCTTGTTGAAAAGAATGGACTCCCTATCCTAAATTGGACCTTGATAATGGTATATTTACATTAAAGACTTAAAATCTTATTTCTCAGATGTTGAGTTTAGACCACATAACTGTTTGTTTCCAGTGACACTTCTTTTTGATGTTATCTCCTCCTTCCATTTTTGACATGGCAAAATAAACTATTATTGACTTTATATGGTTCTTAATCAATTTCTGTAACTGAGTGACCATGACTTATGTCCACAGCTGGTACACACATAAAAGAGCAGTCATTGTGCAGAGTGGGAAGAAGGTGAGTTCTGGCTGTGGGGGACCCAGCAGTCATTTGATTGATCTTCTGCTTATTACTGAATATTGTGCATGATTATAATGATTAAATAAGGAAACTTATGTTATATCAAATCTATTGATTCAGTAAGTGACTAGCTACCCAGATCCCTTTGAACTCACATGAAACAAAAGCTGGGTAAGAAGGTGGTTGTAACGATAGCCTTTGTGGTCAGTTGTTCAAACAGTGCAGTTGGATTAGGGAGTCCTGTTCATTGGGCAGTGTGGCCAACTCCAATCTGTATTCTTCACAGGGCAAATGGAAGTCCACAAGGTCACTAAGTAGTCTTACTTTCCAAGGTCTGTTCATGGTCAGGGTAGAGTCACATGTTTTATGAATCTCCAAGTAGTGAATCAATCACACAAGTTATAAAAAGTCCAGGAAATTCTCTTCATGCATCAGTTGGCATTCTAGTATTTGTGAACAAGTATGTGTGAACAAGTATATACAATGAATTTTCTCTATTTCATCTTTATATTCAGTACTTGAGAAAGATGTTTTACTTATTCGCAGTTCAGGAAAAATTAGACGTACTTTGTAGCTCAGCTGTTTTAAATTATGTTCCTCTGCCCACTCTCCATGTTTCTTTGAAAATTCATTTACCTGCTGATGGATGTATAAGACTCCTCTCTCTCAGACTCTGTGTTCACACTGCCTCCACACCTCACCTGCAAACTAGATGTGTGCTGGTTTTGGATCAGAGGTTATACCCCAAAGAATATAAGAATTCCTCTTCCTTCCCAATCCTTATACCAAACATTTATTCTCTGAGCTGACTATTAGCCTACAGATGCCATTTGGCAAGAATGTATTTTTTTTTATACATTTAAATAAGTTAAAATCCATCCTTCTTCTGCAAGTCTAGAGGAAAACATAGTCTCAGTCATTGCTGGAGCTTCACACCTTTAAGATTTGTACCAAGATTTACATGTTGCAGAAGCAACAAATTGTCACTGGTCATGGGCCTGCATTTATAGTCTGATCAGTGCTATAAGCCCTGGTGCCATCTCAAGACACTGAAATATTTGTTAGGAGCGGCTGGGAGCCCAAGTGTCTTCCAAGTACACTGGCCATTTCTCTCCTGCCTCAGGCCACCACCAAGGAGCCATGTGTGTGTCTCCAGCATTGGAAGGTCTCTGTAACCTTCATCATCTCCTTGAAAAGCTCTGGTCTATTTGAAACTCACCGCTTTCTCTCGTTCCTCTCAAGGTATCTAATTTCTTCAGAAAGTTTAAACTTCCCCACATGAAAAAGTAAAGAACTTTGACACCAAGTTTTCTATTATGTAAAATCTTTGATGCAGGCAAAATATTAGGATGCTAAAAATGAGAACATGGGAGAATTCAAAAGTAATTCATCTGTTGAAATATTACCCCATTTGTTCTTTTCTTAAATGAATAAACTCTACTAAAGAAAACCACCAGGAAGAATCCTGGCAAGGTAGAGAAAACCAATTGTCACAGGAGGCGTTTGGACTGTAATTTTATATCTCCATTAATAAATGTTAGTCATTGACATATCTCTTCTATTCACTGAATTTTTCTTCTTTTTCTTTACTTCACATAATTTCAGATTATGCTTACAGGTATGAAATGACAACTAGAGAGACTGAGGTGTTTTGTCAAGATACCCAAGTGTCATTGACTGAAGTGTGGTTAGTCACTTGGGCCAACTTAGTAAGAAAAACAGTCCTCAGTACAGTTACTACAACATTCTGGTGACCAGACTAAATCAAACTTGATGGAAAGTCTAACAATTTACCCTTAAAGTAATTTAGCTGGTTTAATGTATAACTTTCCCCTTAATTATTGAGTCAAAGCAACATCAGTTTTTGTTGCAACCTGGAATAATTCTCTTGCTTATTGCAAGACATCATTTTCTTGCCTTCTTGTAGCAAATGTGAATTTTGGAGCCATTGTATTCTATTTAACTACTTTGTTTTACACACTTAAGCTTGTTAGATGTTTAGAAATAATTATTTATTTTTCCCCACCCTCCAATATTTAGAAATATTTAAACTTATGAAAACTGCTTATGTGTTTATATTCCATTATTCATTATTCACATTTGTTGCAGTGTCTGCTTTCTTTTATGTGCTCAAAACAAAACTTTTTGTGCTAAAAAATTAGAAAGGTACCATTAGCTTATTTAGTTTTGTAGTGCATGATTTTCTGTGCCTTTTCCTCATCATGAATTGCATTTTACATCTTTTACTTCTTTTCTGTACAATTTTTATTCTGTACAACACAAGTCAGTCTATAGACTAAAGTTAGGCCATGGTTTAGCTATGTAAATAACAATCCATTGGTACATGATCATGATCATTATATCAGCATTGTCTATAACTGCTTTCACACTACAACATCATAAATAATTAGTTATGGCAGGGCTGAATGACATGCAAAGTCTGAAATATTATTGCATATATCTTTCCATAAAACATTTACTGTCCATTAATTTGGAATGATAGATATCTAAAAATATCTTCTGTCACAAAAATCTAGAGTTTCAGGGATGGAAAGGATATTAATTTAAGCACACCGTTCTACAGAATATAAAACAGGTATGCAAGAATCAGCTTTGACTGAATGTTTGTTAGGTACAAAGAACAATACCTTAGTGAATATTATCTATTAGTGCCTAACTTACACCAACCAGTGTTATCATTTCTATTTTTTCATAGATGATTAGAGTTAGGACACAAGGGCTTAGCAAAGATTCAATATTCCCACAGCTATTAAAATAAATGGAGATGGTGGATTGGATACAGAAAATGGTACTTCACAACCACAGAATAGAATCATAGCACATCTATCCTCTAAGTGGAAGAATTTTCTGTTAGTCTCATAGGAAGGAAGGGTCAGAACTAAGGTTAGTGTCTGATTTCCTGTTCTCCCATGCCATCTATTAGAAGTAAAGATTTTTATTCACCTTTGTCTTCTGGGAAATAAAACATTTTCACATGTTTTTCCAAAGTTTTAAACAAAGTGAACTAACCAATGACTGCAGGACATCTGTTCTAGCAAATCAGTACCATAAACCCAGCACCATAAACCCAAAAATTATTTAGGTCCCTTCATACTTAGTGGAAATTAAAACAAAAGACTCCAGTGAGTCACATAACTATGACCCTGTTTGATGGAAACTTGATTAAGGCTTTTCTTAACCCCTTAAAACTCTATTTAATAGAAATGGACCCACAATTAGAGACCCCCTAGATTCCATACCTATCATATCTTTACAGCCTTACATGCATAAATCTCATGTGCTAGTTCATTACTAGCTTATGTTTTAGTTCCTTAGTCTTTGTAATTTGTTGTTTCCATTATTTCTAATATTGTATTCGTAAACATTTTTTCCTTAAGATCAAAGTCTTCTTGGTGTTTATACCCAACCTATTATGTGACACATAACTAGGCCGACTGTAGTCTTCATAAGAGTGTGACTCTAAGTTTAGCTGGACTTTTTAATTGGAATATCCTGACAATAGTACATTTTCCAGGAAGGATAATATGCCCATATCCACCTGCAAATTATTTCCTAAACATTTGACTCCTTCACCTACTCCATGAAACTAGTACTCTCCAAATCTCTACACATTTGTTCCTTGTGACTCGGTTCCTCTTTTCTCCTTACATTTGACAAAGAACCTCTTCTTTTGTGAAAGTTCAGTTGTCTCCTAGTGTTCTCTATCACAATACCTCTCAACCTCTCAAGAGATGCACATTTTCCACCCTTAGTCTTGTTTGAGTGGCAGGCCACTTAGCATGACAATTCATAAGAGGTAAAAGAGCACCTTTTAATAAATTACTGTAGAAATACAGTGTTAGTCAGTTTAGACTTTTATATGCAGTCATAAAAATTAAATTGGTCTCCTTCCTACTGAATGGAAATTAAAATCAAATAAAACAAACTAAAGTCAAACTAAACAAAATAAAAAAAAAGGCCAACTGACAATTGTTTGAGTTAGTTGAGATTCTTATATCCAGTACCGTGATGAAACCCAATTCAAACCAAAATATATATTCAATTTATATGTAACCAATGGTATATAAACCATTCAAAGCTAGCAAAGACAAAAATGAGAGTTGAGCAAATAATAATTTAAATATTATGAGCAATTTTGCATGTTAGTTTCCTCACTGCTCACATAATATGCAATAGTGTTGTCATGGAGGAAGAAAATGAACCTCTGGAGTATATATGATGCCTGTCTTTATTATCTCATTCCTCAGTACACAGACACTGAACTCATCATCATTGTCAATACCTATCCTTGTAGTTCATCATATTACCATCAGTGAAAGGCAAAAACACTAGGATATATGATAAGTGTTTAGCATCCTCATATTTTTCTTTAATACCACCATTTCCCTTATCTTAGAGATCTTAAAAATACTACAGATTTATATTTGTATGTTTATATTTGATTATGTCCTCTATATTACTATGTATTATAAAGTACCATGAATATATGACTATATATTGTATATATGTGAAATACATACTTCTACAAAGAAATAGATATGCGATGCCACATTATTTTATATTCAGCTTAGGAATTCTGAAGCACAAATTTAAGAAAATATAATTATAACTTTGCTCTTTTATTGAACAATTCAACCCATATAAAAGCTACAACTATAATGCAGTTATGTTTCCTCAGAGAGTGACTTACTTTATTATCTAATAGCTACAATGAAATATGTTATCTGATTTGAACAATCACATTACCTTCTTGTTAGCTTTTGGATTAACCTGATCTTAATCAAAGAGATCAATAAAATTCAGAAAAACAAATGTCACGAGAAATGCGATGATCAAACATAAAATAGTAACTGAAGGTTTAAATAAGAAAATAGCAGTTATAGAATGTAAAAAGATAAATGGAGGAGATTTTTAAAAAAATATAGAGAGAAGTATGGAAGCAGATTAGAACAAATGGTGTATCAAGATAGTAACCTGGAAGACAATGCACAAAACCCAGGGGGAGGAATAAAAGGAAACATGAAAAAAAATTAAGTGAACACTTTAAGAAATATTTAACATCTTTAGGAAATGCAACATAAAGGGAATGTTATAACAGAAGAGAGGGATAAAAGAACAGATAATTTCTTCAAAGAAATGATAAAGGAAAAGTGATTTAAACTGGGGAAAGAACTCTAAGTCTATACATTTAAAATAACACTTCATTACATAAATGCAATGAAGCCTACTAATACAATTAGTGAAGTGACCAAGAGATAAAGTATATGGCAGGAAGTTAGAGGAAAAGTAAAGAAACTTATAGAGGTATAGCTATTAGGTTTATATTAGTTTTCCCTGAGATAACCCAAGGAACAAAGAGAGAATAGAAAGCATATTCAAATTACATAAAGGAAAAGCTCATTAGCCAAGAATACTATATGACTCCATCAAATACAAGTGAGAAGGTCTTCCCAGATGAACAGAAGATAACATTAGACTGACCCTACAAGAATAATAAAGAAAACAAAACCTACCCTATAATTTGAAGAGAAGAAAATTCACCAAAGACATGAAAAAGGAAATAGAAAACTAAAGGGAAAGTGGCAGTAATAAATCTTCATGTCAATAATTATCCTAACTATCTGAAACAGGGTGACCTGAAGGGACTTTTTGCCTTGACTTAAACACCTACAGGCCTCTCTCTCTCTCTCTCTCTCTCT
>PVHY01033952.1:0-10760 GCA_004024945.1 Uropsilus gracilis | reverse complement strand
CCCCCGTGCCCTCCGTGCCCCCCGTGCCCCCCCTGCCCCCCGTGCCCCCCTGCATGCCCCGCAGCCCTCCCTGGGCCTCGTGCTCCGCTCACCGACCCTCCTGGCTGTGACCCTCCCAGCTGTGACCCTCCCAGCCGTGCGGGCTCCCCACGCTGCTGGGAGCCGCGGGTCCCCGCCAGGCCTCGGTGCTCTGCAGGGCTGCGGCTTGGACACGCGGGGCTCCTCTCCGGGGGGCCGTCCCGGGTGTGCGTGTCCCTCTGGGTCTCACCCTGGCCGCCCCTGCCCCCTCCCGCTCCCGGGGCGTTTCCGTGACTCCTGCCCCCCCACCCCCCCGCCCCAGCTCCCGCCCCGGCTGCCATTCCCGGGGCGCCCTGGCTCCACCACCGTGTTCCCTTCAGGGGGCCCGGGCTCCGCTTGCAGACCCAGGCTGTCCTGTGGGGGGCAGGTGGCCGCCGGGGTCCCTGTGGACCGCAGTGGGGCCCCGCCCCCCGGACATGCCCCGAGGCTTGGTTCTGGGGGGTTCCTGGTGTTGGAGGCATGGGGGGGGCGCCCAGCTCGCTATCCTGGCCGCGTGCCCGGAAGGGGGGACCGAGGACGTGGCCCTCATGGCTGCAGGGAGGAGATGGTCCACGGGCGTGTGCGTGTGGCTTGTCCCCCCACGGCAGGGGAGCCGTGACACGAGCCGGTGGTGATGGGGCCGGGCCTCTGGCGACGGACACCACCGGGGGTCCTGCCGCTTCCCACGGGCCCGCGACTTTCCACACGGGGTGGCCCGGCTCCCCAGACCCGCAGGGCCGGGGCCGAGCCACGGCTGAGCCCGACAGGGTGTCCGCGCCAGCCTGCGGGAGTAACGCGGGCGGCCTGCCCCCCGGCTGCCCACACCCCTTCCAGGGGGCAGCGGGAAGGGCCTGGGCAGCAGCTGCCACGGACTGGACCTGGGCTGGAGTCCGAGCGGCCCGCGGCCCTGCCCGGTGGCGCTCGAGGCCGCGCCGATCCCGGACGGGGGTCCGCGTGTGGAGGCCCAGCCCGGCCCGGCTGCCCGCCCAGCCGCCCGTCCGGGCTCAGCGCCCCGTGAAGGCGACGGCCCCGCGGGGAGGGAGGCGCTCTCGGCCGGGAGAAGGGGGGCACCGTGGTGGTGGATTCCGGGTGCCGCCGCCCCTGCGAGGGCCCGGGGTTCATCAAGCCGGACGGCGCGAGCTCGGCCGGGGCGGACAACCCACGCGTCGGCCCCGGCGCGTTAATCTGCGTGTTATCGGCTTTGCGGCCCTGTTTGTGTTTGAATTGCAGATTGAGTTTGCTCCCCCGCGGCCGAGGGACGCGCAGAGCCGTGCGCGCGGGTTTCATGTTGATGCTTGTTTAAATAGCGTCATTAGGAAGTGATCTGAATTAAACTGCTCGGGCTCTCAGCGCTGCGATGCACACGGCGGAGCTGGCGTCAGGAGCCATGGGCAAGCGTGCGCAGGTAGCGTGCACGGCCACGTGAGACGCACGGGGTGAGCATGCGTGTAAGAGATGCATGGTGTGAGCCTGTGTGCAAGAGATGCATGGTGTGAGCCTGTGTGCAAGAGATGCATGGTGTGAGCCTGTGTGCAAGAGACACATGGTGTGAGCATGCATGTAAGAGACACATGGTGTGAGCATGCGTGTAAGAGATGCGTGGGTGATCACATGTGTAAGAGACACATGGTGTGAACATGCATGTAAGAGATGGACGGTGTGAGCCTGTGTGTAAGAGACACATGGTGTGAGCATGCGTGTAAGAGATGCATGGTGTGAGCACACGTGTAAGAGATGCACGGACGATCACATGTGTAAGAGAGCATGCATGTAAGATGCATGGCACGAACACATGTGTAAGAAATGCATGGACGATGACATGTGTAAGAGAGTATGCATGTAGGATGCATGGTGTGAGCACATGTGTAAGAGATGCATGGTATGAACATGCATATAAGAGATGCATGGTGTAAGCCCACATGTAAGAGACACATGGTGTGAGCATGCATGTGAGATGCATGGTGTGAGCATGTGTATAAGAGCTGCATGGTGTGAGCATGCATGTAAGAGATGCATGGTGTAAGCCCACATGTAAGAGACACATGGTGTGAGCATGCATGTGAGATGCATGGTGTGAGCATGTGTATAAGAGCTGCATGGTGTGAGCACAAGTGTAATGGACATGGTGTGAGCATGTATGTAAGATGCATGGTGTGAACATGTGTGTAAGAGCTGCATGTTGTGAGCATGCATATAAGAGATGCATGGTGTGATCACATGTGTAAGACACACATGGTATGAGTGTGCATGTAAGAACTGCATGGTGTGAGCATGTGTGTAAGAGATGCATGGTGTGAGCAGGCGTGTAAGTTTCCCAGACAGACACTACATGCTGTGTCTACGCACATGCGTGCGTCCACGTGTGTGCAGGTGCCCACGAGGCGTGGACCAAGGCGTCCGCGTGTCACCTGCTCTGGCCCGTGAGCAGGACACGGCCCTGGCCGCTGCCGCCGGCTCCTCCGCCCCCCAGGCCCCGGCTACGTCCTGCCTCGGTTTCCGCAGAGGAACGTGGGTGGACGAAGCAGCAGCGACGCGCCCCGTGGCGGGCACGGCGCTGGCAGCTGGGCCTGCGGGGCCGTCAGGTGGGGCAGGAAGCTCTCGACCCCACGGGGTCTGGCTGCCCCCACAGCCCCGCCCCCGGCGAGGGGGCACCCCTGCTAAGGAGCACAGGAGGCGCGTGCGAGGGTCAAGGCGCCCGCTTTTCGCTGAGATGAGGGCTCTCGCGGACGCGCACGTCCCTCCCGCGGGGCCGGGGCCAGGGATGACCTCACCCTCTCTCCGCAGTCCCAGGGAGGGGCTGGCTCGGTGCCCCCACGTGGGCCGCAGGGCGGGGGGGCAGGGTCGCGCGTGCAGACGGACGAGCACAAGACGCAGTTTCCAGAGGGGGGTGGGGGGAAGAGGCGGGGGGAGCCCCCAAAGGCGTCGGCAGCCTGCCCTGCCCCCTGCCCTGCTGCAGGCTGTGGGCGTCACCCAGGCTCCGGAGAGCACAGGGCAGGGCGCAGCGTGGACCAGCAGGAGCAGCAGGAGGTTTGGGAGGTTTAAGCAGAGGCACAGGTCACATAGCCACGGGGGGGAGGGGCTGCCGTCCAGGTCTCTGTGCCCCCGAGGTCGGCCTGTGCCCTCTGGGGGGAGGGGCTGGCCCTGGGGTCTGGCAGCGGGAGGTGCAGGAAGCGGGGTTGGGCAGGGGGGACTCAAGAGGGCGACGTCCAGGGCGGAGCGTGTCCTCCCACTGGGGACGGGAGAACAGGCAGCTGTCGTCACTGGTGCTGTAGCATCATCACCACCATCATCGTTGTCATCATCATTGTCACCACTGTCACTGTCATCACCATCATTGTCATGATCATTGTCACCACCATCGTCGTCATTGTCATCGTCACCATCATGGTCATCATCATCGTCATCATTGTCATCATTGCCCATCATCATCGTCATGGTCACCATCATCTTTGTTGTCACCATAGTCATCATCGTCGTTATCGTCATCATTATCATCCGTCATCAGCATCATTGTCATTGCCATCGTCATCATCGTCTGTCACAGGTCATTGTCATTGTCACTGTCATCATGGTCATCATTGTTGTCGTCATCGTCACCATCATCTGTCATCATCACCGTCATTGTCCATCATCATCGTCACGGTCACCATCATCATCGTCATCGTCACCATCGTTGTCATCGTCACCGCCCTGAAATCAGCCCCCTGGGGTGGGGCTGGGTCTTGCTGACCTGGGGTTCTCTACTGGGCGTTAGTCTCCCTGACCCGGGGTGCGAGGTGGCCCCAGCCTTCCTCCTGCCCTTGGCACAGCCGGGCACCGGCTGCGGGCCCTGGGCGCTGGCTCTTGCAGGCGCGGAGGATGCGGCGGGGGCGGAGTCGGGTCCACCACGTGTCGGGGCGGCGGGCGCCTGTGTCCCGGGTCCGCCGGCGGTGCCCTGCCCTCTTGCACGGTCTCAGGCCTGGCGCTGGCCACAGCCCCCCTGGACCTCGGACGCTCCGTGCCGGTGCTGCGCTTCACAGCCGTGACCCTGTGTGGGCGGCGCTGCGGCTCGCCATCCACGGCGTTCGGGGCCGCTTCTCCCGCCGCTGTGGGAGGCTGCCTCGGGAGCACGTCGAGGGGTCCCGGTGCCAGCGTGGCCAGGGCCAGCCGTGGTGGGTGGACGCGGGGGAGGATCCTGGCCCTGCCCGAGGCCCAGCCCTGGCTCCCCGCCCCTGGCCCGGCCCTTTCCCCGGCCCCTGCCCTGGCCCTGGTGCCCAGCCCCTGTCCCTCCCAACCACTGCCCCCAGCCCCTGTCCCCGTCCCGGGCCCCGGCCCCGGCCCCGGCCCCCTGCCCCAGCCCTGGCCCCCAGCTCCCAGCACCGGTCCCCGTGGCCAGCCTCTGCCCTGCCCCCATCCCTTGTCCCCTGCAGGACGAGGGCCCCATCCTTCCTGGCCCGCCCTGCGGGCAGCCGCTCAGGCAGCTCCAGGCACTGGCCACATCTGCGCCCCTCCGGGCGACGCCCTGGCCCGGCTGCCCTGAGGGAGAAGCCACTTTCTCGGCCCGGTCCTCGGCCGCGGTCAGCAGGCTGCTGCGTCTGGGCCGGCCTGACCCCCCGGCGGCCACTGCTTCTGCTGCCCGGGAGGGGGACGCTCACCCCAGACGTCTCGGGCCTCGCTGGCCATGCCCGGGAGCCCCACAGAGCCGGGCCGTTGCGTCCTCAGGGCTCCCGTGGCCCCAGGGAGGGCGCCTGGACCCGGCCGGCCCGCGAGGCCGCAGGGCTGAGGCCGCCCGGGCAGATGCTCCAGGTCCCCCAACCCCGCCCCCGCCCCCCCGCCGTGTCTCACGGATGTGACATTTCGTTTCAGGAGGAAATCGATGCTGCGATGGGCAAATAGACACAGGCGTCGCCCCGCGCTCGGAAATGTCACCCGGCGGGCGGGCGGGCGGGCGGGCGGGCGCCGGGCACACTGTGCTCGTGTGCAGCGGGCGGGCCGGGGAGGGCGGGCGGGATCCACAGAGACATCCGGCCGCGGAGCCGGGAGCCGACTGACCCCCGAGGGCGGCGGATGCTGGCCGGAGCCCGGTGGGCTCTGCGGGTGGGCGGGGTGCCTGGGCGTGTGGCTCAGCTGCAGCCCTCCCCCGCCCTCCCCTGCCCTGGAGGAGAGCGGCCGGGCTGGGCCTTGCGGTGCCCGAGCGCTGGCCTCGGCTGGTCGGACAGCACGGCCCCCACGAGGAGTCTGACAGCCCCCCAGGCAGTGTCCATCTGCCCCCCTCCCCAGGCGGTGTCCATCGCGGGCTCTGCTGCGGGAAGGGGCGTCAGAGGGGCCGGTGGGAGGTCTGGAGCCCCGCCCCACGTGCCCGCCGGGGCCGCCCGGCCTCAAGGTGGGTGCAGCGCCCCAGGTCAGTCAGAGGTCGCCTGCACACCCGCGGCGCCCGGTCTCCCCGAGCAGGCGAGAGGCCCTTGGTGGACTCCGGGCTCCCGGCCTTTGGCCCATCCACCCGAGCGTCCCGGCCACCTCTCCCCCCGCGCAGGAGAGGACGAAGCGAGCAGAGGCGGCGCTGGCCTCGCTGGGACTCGCCCGGCCACAGCCCCCTGGCCTGTCCTCCGCTTGCCCAGTGGCGCAGCTGCCCCCGTGGTCCGAAGTGATGGCTCCCCACTGGCCGGCACCAACCTGCACCTGGGGGCCCCTGTGCCCTCCAGAAAGGCGCCTGTGCCAGCCTGGGTGCCAGGGGAGGCCAGGGGGCACTGCCTTGAGCACTGGGTCCCCTCAGGAGTGGCGCTGGGCCATTCACGTCCCCTAAGCAGAGCTGAGCTGCAGTGGGTTTAAGATAGAAGACCCGCGGCACCAAAATCCGTGGGAGAAAGCACTGGTCACGCACGCCACGGCGTCGGTGATGGTCTTTTTGGGGCTTGATCCCCATGGCAAAGGAACTAAAGCCAAAAATAACCAGTTGGGAGGACCTCAAGTTCAAAGGCTTCTGTACGGTGAAAGAGAACACAGGATGGTTGAAAAGACACCCTACTGGATGCATATAATGGGTAAGGAATTGAAGTCCAAGGCATATACAAACCCATATACGTCAGCAAGAAAACCCAGCTGATCAGTGGGTCACAGCTATGAAGACAGGTCACCAAGGAAGAGAGCCAGAAGCCGAATTGTGACCGAAGTTCCTCTTCACCTGAATAAAGGAGACGCAGGTTAAACCCTCGAGGAGAGACCAGCACGCACTCCCAAGAAGGGCGCGCATTAGAAAGACTCCCAACAACAAGTGCTGGAGAGAATGTGGCGAGAGGGGAGCCGGCTCCGCTGTGGTGGGGATGTGGACGGTGCAGTCATTGCGGAGAGCGACCTGGATTTACCTTCCCAAAATGAAAGTGGAAATACCGTGGGACTGATCTCCCTCACCTGAGCACCCACCCCCAGAGTAGGAGGCATCAGCATCAAGCTCCCCATTTCTAGTAGCCGGGATACGGAAGCCGCCTCCGTGCCCATCAGCGGATGATGTTTAAGTTGCGGCCACACCAAGGAATATGACGCAGTCAGGAAAAGGATGGACTGTGGCCATCTCGGCCCAGTGGAGGTGCCCGAAGGGAATGAGTGTAGCAAAGTAAGTCAGAATGAGGACAGATTCTCATCTTTTACCTTGGAGGAGATCGGCTCATGCAAAACATGTTGAAACCCAGTGGACGTTGACAAGTACCGGGGGGCTCTGAGGGTGAGATGCAGAGGGCCACGGGGATGGTGCAGGGGCAAAGCTAATCGAAGAATAAACTCACCCCCCTCAGTTATAGTCACACTCTTCAGAAGCGCATCGAGGAAAGAGGCATCCGGGAAACACGCACACAGAGCAGGCGGAAACGTGACTTCTGCGCTTGGCTGTGAGGGGAGGCTTGGCAGCTCACACAGCTAGCGCTCGAGAGAGAGAAGACGCTCACGAGAAAGCTGAGCTAGAAGGAAACGCCGTCTCGGAGGTGATGGCGAAGGACAAGGCTGGAGCGGGGACCCGTGCCCGGCCCTGCCCGCCCCTGCGGAGCCAGAAGGAACAGGCAGGACATTCTCTAACCCCAAAGGATGGGCGACCAAGAGCCGACGCGCAGGAAACCAAACACCGAAAGCCCAACCCCCCCTCGGCCGCCACCAGGGCTGCGGCCAGGCTGCACGGTCATCCTGGTGTGGGGTTTGGGTGAGTAACCCCCACCCTGGGGTGCTCTCAAGCGCCTCCTTCCCCCAGAGCAGAACCCAGTGTCTGCAACGGTCGCCGTGGGGCGAGCGGGGGATGGGGAGGGGAGAGGGGCCGCCGTGTCCGATGCCCGGGGCCCCGGGGCGCTAGAAGAACCCGGGGTCTGCTCCAGGGCGCGGGGGCTGCGGCAGGAACCCCGAGGGAGATCCCGGTCGGGCAGATGTCGGCTGCCGGTCCCGTCGCTGTCTCGCAGGGTCACGACCCCGGACGCCAAGACGGGAGTGGACACAGGGGCCGCTGTCCCGGGAGCAGTGGTCGGGTCCGTGCCGCAGTGACCCCGCGGGGGCAGCGGCTCGAGCACGCAGGCCTCGTCGCCGGGGCCTGTGCGGGGGTGGTGGCCGCTGCACGCGGGGCAGATCCCAGGGTGGTCCAGGAGACGGCGCTGCGGCGACGTGTTCTGGTGTCCGCGGCCGCGGGGGCAGGAGCGACGGACGGATGGACAGGTCTCCATGCCCTGCTCGTCCCGGAGGGCTGCAGGGAGGCGGGGGCAGCAAGGGCGGGCAGCACGGACGCCGCCTGCCTGGGTGAGGGCTGTGCCGGACGTCCTCCCGGGCCCGACGCGGTGGTCACGTGGGCCGTTCGATCTCATGGGACGTTACCGGGGTCCCAGGCGCCTGTGCTGAGGCCGCAGCGGGGGGCGGCTCGGACGGGCCCGCTGGGCACGGACTTGTGCCCGCACGCGGCGGCCGGCGCTGCCACCCGGAAGCAGACGGCGGCAGTGACACGTGGGGCCTGGGGAGGGGCTGACGTCAGACGCGGCAGCGCGTGGCCGGATGGGAGCGAAACACGGGCCGGAAAGCGGAGGGGAGGACGAGGCCTGGCCGAGGCAGCCACGCCCTGACCACGGCTCCCGCGCCGCCCGCCGCGTCGCCACGAGAGGGCCTGGCACGGCGGGGCATTCGGGGGGTCCCAGCGCACCCCGCGCACACCCAGGTCCCAGCTCCCCCCGTCAGGAAGTCGGCTCCCCTCGGACCCAGCGCCACGGGCCCTGCTCTCCCGGGCCTGGTGCAGAGGGCGGGCGGGGCCGTGCAGCCCCAGGGCTGCTGACCGAGGTGGGGGCCTGGCCCTGGACCCACTCGGCGACTCTGGCGCTTCCTTCCCGTGGTGACGCGTGGCCCAGCGTCGCCCGCCGGCCGTGCCCGACCCCGGTGTGACCGTGGCGCAGACGCAGTGTGGCTCGCACTTCCACGCGGTTGCCTCAGGCACTGATCCCGCCCAGTCTCGGGCTCAGGCCCCCGAGGACGCACGGTCACGCGTGGGAGGCGGGTGTGGGAGGTGGGCACAGGGCGCAGGCTGGGGGCCTCCGTGGTCCCGGCTGCCTTGGGTCTGCCCGCCGTGGCCCCGCCCGCCGTGGCCCCACCCACTGTGGCTCTGCCCGCCGTGGCTCCGCCCACTGTGGGTCCACCAGCTGTGGCTCCGCTTGCTGTGGCTCCGCCCGCCGTGGCTCCACCTGCTGTGACTCTGCCTGCCATGGCTCCGCCTGCCGTGGGTCCACCAGCTGTGGCTCTGCTTGCCGTGGCCCCACCTGCCGTGGCCCCGCCCACCATGGCTCCACTTGCCGTGGCTTCGCCTGCCGTGGCTCCGCCCACGGTGGCTCCGCCTGCCGTGGGTCCACCAGTTGTGGCTCTGCTTGCCGTGGCCCCACCCGCCATGGCCCCGCCCACCATGGCTCCACTTGCCGTGGCTTCACCTGCCGTGGCTCCGCCCGCTGTGTCTCTGCCCGCTGTGGTGCCCGCCTTGGCTCCGCCGTGGCCGAGCGTCTGTCTCGGTGTTTGCGCGGTGGGAACGTGTGTGGGACTCGGCCTTGGCGTCTCCCTTGAGTCACTTAAATCAGACGCGCGTCTCGCGCCCTCGGGATACACGCTCCGCCACGTCCCGACATTTTCCTAAGCCTGGAGCCGGGCGGCCCCAAGCTGTGGTCCCTGTTGCCGCCCGCCGCCCCCCGCCCTCCCCCACGCCCTGCCTCTCCGGCCACCAGGCTGCTCTGCCGGTCAGTGCCGGGGCGTCCGGCGCTGGGCGCAGCCTGTGGCCGTGCCGACCGGCCAGCCTGTGCCCTGGCCACGGAGGCTGGCACGGGGCTGGGCGCCGGGCCAGCCATGTGCCATCGCGGTGGGCCCCGAGTTTGTCCTGCAGGCCCCGGAAAGGGGGCAGCACCCCAGCCCCCGAGCTGCCGGGCCGCGGCCTGTGGGGGTGGTGCTCGCTGGACGTGGGGTCCAGGCGCGGGGAGTGGGGAGCGTCCCGCAGGCCAGGCCGGCCTGGGGGTGCAGGCGGGCGCCAGGGCACCAGGTGGGTGTCTCCTGCTGGGGCGGTGCGTGCGCCTGGTGCTTCCGCGGGCATGGCCGCGCTGACCCTGGGTTCTGGGGCCTTCCCCTGCCCCCCTCAGGCTGGAGGCCAGACGGCCAGGCGCTGCCAGCAGTGACCAGGACGGGGCTGCAGCCTGCGGCTCCCTGCGGGCCCAGCTGGTCTCAGGGACTGGCCGGTCCAGGCAGGGGCCCCTGCCAGCGTCCGGCCTGCAGAGCTGGGCGCCTCCCGGCTCCGCCCCCCCACGCGGTCTCCATGGAAACCATCTCCCTCCTGCCTCCTCGGTCTCCACACCCCCAGGCTCAGCGCGGGCGGCTCTGCTGGGCACCGCAGGCCCACCGCACCCCCCGGGCCGTCCTAGCAGCGCCTGCGTGGGCACAAGCAGCGTCTCGGCTGGGGGTGTCCGGGGCCTCCGGGCTGACCTGCACCCTCGGTGGGGGAGGGGCGTCCACGGGGGCCGGAGAGGCTGCCGCGGCCCCACCCCCTTCCTGGGGGCCCAGGTAGCCAGGAGAGGGCAGCAGCGGGGGTCACCCACCCTCGGACCCGCACAGGGCCGCCTGGGCACGAGGCCGGGCGCTCGGGGGGCTGCTGGGAGCCCCGGGGTCCCCTGAGCGACAGCGACTGGGAGCGGTGCCCCGGGACCCCGACTCTGCCACGCCCGGGATCCCGCGTCCTCCCTGAGCGTGGGAGGGCCCAAGGGCCCGTGCCCCCTGCTGTCCCGGGTCAGCACGCACCCTCCCCCCCCGCCGGCCACGTGGCTGTAGCTGGGCCTTCACCCCCAGCCCCCGTGGCGTCGCCCGAGGGTTCACCCCAGGCCTTGGGCCCCGGGCCCAGCTGACCCTCCCGCCAGGCTCCTGCCACGCGCTGGGCCGGGGAGGCGCCCGGGTCACAGCTCGGGGTCCGGGCAGCCGTCCTGCGGCCAGGGCTGGGCCGCGCGAGGAGAAGGCAGGCCGCCAGGGCCAGGCGTCCCGCCCCGGCAGCGGGTGTGTCCGGCGGGGAGGGCGGGACCGGCGGGGAGGGCGGGACGGCCACCTTCCCCGAGCAGCCGCGAGGCTCCCCCAGCCCTGGCGTCACGGTGCCCGCCTTGGGGCAATCCGTGTCCCTCCCCTGCCCGCCCCTGGCTCTGCCCCCCCCCCCGCCCTCCCCCCCCTCCCCCACCTCCCGGCTCCGACCTGTGGCT
>PVHY01033951.1:0-10757 GCA_004024945.1 Uropsilus gracilis | reverse complement strand
ACATTTTTTCTTGGAGTTTTTTGTAGATGTGACTCCATTCTCTCCTTGCCTGGAGTATCTCTTCAGAAAAATCTGAGGTCAGTCTAATGGATTTTCCTTTGTAGGTTGTCTGTTTCTTTTCTCTAGCCATTCTCATTATTTTTTCCTTATCTTGGGTTCTAGAAAGTTTTACGATGATGTGTCTTGCTGTGGCTTTTCTGTCATTAAAGTAGTTTGGTGTCCTTTTGGCTTCCTGTATGTGTATATTTCTTTCTTTCTTCAGATTTGGGAACAGTCTTTCAGTTCCCATAACTCTCTCCTCTCCTTCTGGGATTCCTATTACTCCTATGTTTCTTTTCCGTAAGGAATCTGACATATCTCTGAGTTTGTCTTCAGTCCTCCTACTTTGTTTCTCTCTCTCTTTTTCTTTCTTTGTCCTCTCTATTTCTGTATCCTCAAGTGTGCTGATTCATTCCTCTATTTCATCTATTCTACTGCCATGGCTTTTCTGTGCATTTTTGAGTTCATCTATTGCAACCTTTAAATCTTGAGTCTCTTTCAATTTCAATTTTAGGGATTCATTTTCAATCTTTAGTTCATTGATTAGGGTATGCATATTGATGCTTTCTTTTTTATAGGTTTCTACTTCCTCCCTTAGTGCATTAATTGCTTCTATCATACTGTTGTCCTTTTTTTCTAATTCTTCTCTTAATTGCTGGAGTGCATATAACATGTTAATAGAGGAATCTTTTTCTGAGATGCAAATCATTCCTTTGGTGTTTTCTGGAGATTGTCCTTTCTTTGTTGGGGATGGATTACTTCCTGTAGGGCTTGCTTGCATGTTTAAAGTTTTTCTCTTTACTGTGTTTTGCTTTTGAACCTGTTCTACATATTGAGAAACCATGGATCTTGTGTTGGTTGGCATGTTGATGGGAGTGTATTCCAGGTTGAAAGTAGATCTGTACTTTAGTTGTGACCTCCAGCAGCTAACCTGGTGGGCGGGTTTCCGGAGGAACCTGGAGGCGGGGCTTGGCTCCCAGGGATGGCGGAGGGGGTGGCGTGGCGAAGGGGTCCCTCCCACAGGCTTGGAGCCGGCACGGTGACCTCCAGCAGCTAACCTGGCGTGGGCAAGGTGGGCGGGTTTCCGGAGGAACCTGGAGGCGGGGCTTGGCTCCCAGGGATGGCGGAGGGGGCGGCAAGGTGAAGGGGTCCCTCCCACAGGCCTGGAGCTGGCACCGTGACCTCCAGCAGCTAACCTCTTTTTTTTTTTTTTTTGATACTAGGTCTTGCTATATTGCCCAGGGTTGTCTCGAACCTGCGGACTCAAGTGATCCCTAGCCTCAGCCTCCCAGGTAGCTGGGATTAGAGGTGTGCACCACCAGACCTGAATCAGCTAGTCTGTTTTTGATTGTTATAGATTAAATTCTTGTCTGTGATCTAACCAGTGTAGTCAGGAGGAGCTTTGGTAGATTATGTGAAACCTCCTAAGCCAAAGAGGCTGTGAGTGGGCCAGCTGCTGTTAGAAGGATCAAAGCAGGAAGATGGCAGATGTATGTAGCCAGATGGTGATACCCAACCCAGGGGATTGAGGCAGAGGCCTCCGGTAACTGATATAGTCTCAGTAAGATGGACATTTTAAAACACTGGTGATAAAAGCAGTTCTACTTCAAGATTTGTAGTGACTGCTTTCTTTAGTTAAGTCTTGAGAATCCATTTGGGGAATACCTGGAAGGGAACCATTTTTTATGGCAATGGTAGCAAAACAGGTATTGGACTGAAAGCACCAGTCTTCATAGGCACTAGGTACCTGATCTGGTGTCTTACTGGTTATAGCACAAACTCCCAGTCTGGGTAGGTTCATTGTGGTTCCAGAAGCTAAAGAAGAATATTGGAGCCCTTGGTGGATTGGCTTTTTAGTGATTAATGTAGTTGTGAGCAATTGGTTGACGGTTTTATGTTCTTTCAAGGAACCAGGTCCACAGGCACATCAGGCAGCAAAGCTGGGCCACATGTATGGCAAGCAGGCAGGCTAGGCAGCAAGGTTAGGAGGGCCAGGGGCAGGTGAGCCCCTCTGTCTCCCAGTCCCTTAGGAATCTTCATGCTTTCTCTGGGCTCTCTTGTGCTTGCCCACTCTTTCTTGGTATTCTCCCTGGTATCTTCACATGCTCTCCTTTCCAGGGTGATTCCACCCTTTATTGCTTCCTCCCAGGCCCTGGTGAGCCTACTCACACATGCACACAGCTTCTGGGTCAGGTGTACAATCATGGGACGTGCGATACCACAGGTGGTAGTCACAGAGGCTAATGGTGGAAGGGTAAAATCCAGATAATGCATTTCCCCCACACTGGTCTGTGAGTCTTTGGTGCTAGGAGCTACCACTAATCTAATCCTCCTGGCCACCTTGGCATCTCAGTGTCCTAGGCATGGTAGTAATCTTCTTGTTAGATGAGGGAATGAAACAGACATTGTGCCAGATAAAGGAGTATGATGAAGTTACTCTTTGGGCCCAGCACAGGCCTATGGATGAAGCCCTTGTCTTTGGGGTTTTGTTGCATTTCTGGAGCATTGCCAACAATATCAAGACTTGTCCTTTTGCAACTCAGAAGGCCATTGTAAGCAATTCAATCGAACCATTACATTTTATAGATAGGGATACTGAGCCCTCTCAATAAAGAAACACTAATCTTTTGTATTATATTATTAATCATCTGTTGATTTGGTAATAAAATACAGCCACTATGGAAAGCTGTGTGGAGGACCCTTAAACTGCAAAGGCTAATCCTAAAGGACATTGTACTTGGATGTTTACTGCAGCATATTTACAATAGACAGGATATGGAAACAACCCAAAAGTCCCAAAACAGATGAGTGGATCAGAAAGCTGTGGTATATATACACAATGGAATATTATTCAGCAACCAAAAAAGGCAAACTTATGTCATTCACAGCAACATGGATGGAGCTAGAAGGAATCATGGTAGCAGAAAGAAAATGAGAAATACTGGATGGTCTCACTTTTATGAAGGATATAGGGGGAAAAATAAACAAATGGACAAGTCTCACTTTTATGAAGGATATAGGGGGAAAATAAACAAATGGACAAGAAAAATTTAAAATTAACTCTCAGTAGAACTGAAGCACAGAGCAAGAGCAAGGGAGGGAATGGCACAAAAGATTTAGATGGTGGTTCACAGGTAATATGGTGGTAGGAGAACCCTGGGGTAGATGATGTAAAATAAAATAAATTAAATTCAAAAAATGGACCCAGTAGTATAGTTACAGGGGACAAAAACTAATGAATTTTGCTTCCTTTTTCATTTATAATGAGGGAGCTCAATATGCCTGTTTAACAATAATAGTTTCTGTATGTGTCAGGTATTGTGCTAAGCACTTTATATTCACTGTCTTAGTAGCCTTATAGGCTGGTGCTCTTATCAGCCCTAGTTTATGAATAAGTAAACAGAGGTGAAGAAAAGCTGTGATTTATCCAAGGTTACACTGGTAGTATCAGAGCCTCAGTAGCAAATTCACCTTAAAACAAGACCCTTTAGAGCATGCCCTGGAAAAGATGTTATGTGTAATGTGTTACATGTGAAAATTGGGCAAAGTTCAGTATTTCATTTCTGGTCACTCGCTGGATGAGGATTATCAAATCTCAGCAACACCAGGAAAAAATGGATCCATCACCACCTAAATCAGAGCCAGAGGAACCAGCCCCTTGCCCGCACTCTTGGCCCCTCTCCCCTCTTGTTTGATGGTCAATCTTTCTGTTATGCTTGGGGAAAGGTAGAAGTTGGAAAATTCACTCACTTTAATTTTAGAGTTCATAAAATATTTCTGAAAACTATTCCTCAGCGACAGACTTAAGATATCTCTTGATTCCCATTGTTTGAATCTCACCACGGGACCAATCGTATTTCTTGGAAGAAATAGTATTACTTTCAAACCAACATTCTTTGCCTTAATTTGTCCTAATTGATATTACCCCAAGATCCCAAGGGGCATGAGGGTCTGGTTGATTGTTATAAGCTGTAATTTTAGTTACTTATCAGAACCCCTGCCATTTTCTGTGGTCACCTAAAAACAAGTGAACTTTGTAGCATCCATCTTCATAATAGTGCAAATTAAATTGAAATGTTGCTGGCAGGGATACATCAGCTAGAAGGAAAAAGAAGCAACACAGAGATGGGAGAAAAGCTACAAATATTGTAACAAACAAAAGGAAACCAGTCCTTCCTCTTCTTTGGATCAATTTGGGATTGTAGATGGATTTAGCCTTCAAATTGAACCTGGAATCACACAACAGAATTATCCTTACTTCTTTTGATTCAGGAGGAGGGAGTGAAGAAACGGAGTCATTCCCTCTTCTGGGTGATTAGCTGGCTGCCAAGAAAATGTGCAGAAAGGATTTTCAGTCCCAGGAGCCGGGAGAAGCTGCTTTCAATAGCTTTTATAGTCTCAGTGCTTGAGACTTTAATTTATTTGACAATTGGTTGTTGAAGATGATTTATTTTCCCTGGCTTGTTTTCATTATCTCGAGGACTCGGGAGGGGAGATTTAGAGACTAGAAAAAGGGAAAGCAGTTATTTCCATCCTGACCACTCAGAGTGTGGTCTGTGGGCCAGAGAATCAGTCAGGATTTTGATAAAAATGTAGACTCTCAGGTTCATACTCAGACTTGCTGGATAAGAATCCGTATTTTGACAAGATCCCTGGATGATGCAGATACACCTGACTGTTTGAGAAGCC
The DNA here is from genome assembly GCA_004024945.1 of Uropsilus gracilis. NCBI lineage: Eukaryota > Metazoa > Chordata > Mammalia > Eulipotyphla > Talpidae > Uropsilus > Uropsilus gracilis. The sequence goes on along the minus strand of PVHY01033951.1, from coordinate 6,029 downwards.
CTGTCTGAGATGTTCCCTGCTGGGTTTTGAGACGCTCAAGAGGGGTGTGGGGTTTACAAACCCAAGGTATGTTTCCTTAAACTGGTGTAATTTCTTAGCAAAGCCCCTGGCACAATGCCTGGCACATCTTTCTTCTCTCATCATTACTGCATCATCAATTAGCAGCACTTGTAACTCTGTTTTCTGAGTGCCAAGTACACCTCTAAGTGTTTTACAAGTACTATCTCAATCTTCAGGACAATTCTGAGGAGAAAATTACTGTTATCCCTCTTTTATAAATGGGGAAATGGAGAGAAGAGCGATTAAGCAATATTTTTTCCCTCAATGGAATTGAAATTGAAGAACTTAACATGGAAGAGAGGAGTGTAATGGAAAGGAGTTTGGGTTTTGAGCTTGGATAGACACTAGTTTGATTTTGATTTGTTCTGCATGCTAGTGAGATGCTCTTGGGATATTAGTACATCCCTCACAGGTTGTCATGAAGGTAAAGTATAATGATACATGTAGGCTGTCTGTCAGGACTCCTAGATCAGGTACTTCTTCTCCTTTACTTTTTCCTCTCTGTCCTTTTCCTTTCTTTCTCTTCCAGTATCCCTCCTTTCCCTTTCTCCTCTCCTTTGCTACGCTTATGCCAGCTATTTCTAATCCACTGTATCCTAAGCATCTCTGCTTAGAAGTACCCAGTGATATGAGACCACAGTTTTATAACTCTTGTATGTTTTTAGCTATAAAGCATAGGAAGGACAAATTGTGAAACCCTAAACCATTGTAAATTAATTAATAAGCACCCATAATTTTAGTGCTTAGATAAGATGATTCCTAAGCTTGGGAAACTTATATTTGGGAAATTTGGGTCTGAGTCTTTGATCAGATTCTGATCAAGTTGAAAGCAACAACTTTAGGTGAATTGTGTGAAGCATGTACCTATCAGTACCTATCTGGAGTTTGGCTGAATTGCACTCCATTGCATTAACTGTTGTCACTGCCATCAGGTTATTTGCCAGTGAAACATCTGTAACATGGGTGACAATTAAACCTACTTCATATCTTGTGGGGACTGATTTGATGCATGCATGCATGCATGATGCATGCATGAGTTGATGCTCTTAGAACAGTCCTGGCTCTCATGACAAACTTATGTAGGTATAGTTTCCATCACGCTTGGCCACTCTGAGCCATCTATACATGTTCTTCATCTGTGTAACTGGGATAATAGAGTCTCCTACAGGGTCAGAGGCTTAAATGCCATGAAATAATGGGTCTAGTGCAATGCCCGATACATGCCTATAGTTGTTCTCCTGATGAACCAGAGAAATGTACAGGCACAGAGTAGTCATTTGAAGAGTTGGCCATGTACTTGTGCTCTGCATTTAGCTCCATTCATTGTCTATTTGTTGGACTTTTCCCCGAGTCCAGTTTAAGTTACTCATTCATCGCATGGATCTTTAACAGAAACTGACTTCATAGACACTGAAAACTATATAATGAAATAATCATAATAATAACAATGATAATAATATTAAACAGAAACACACTTTCCAGAGTTTTTGTAGAGAGCTCACACTCCTCTCTAGGAGGTAATGGGGCAGATGTTGACTGAAATGTCACTTAGATAAGGAGATGCATCCATGGCAACTAATGAGACTGGAAACAGGCCAGGAAGACTCCACTGGCAGCAGGTCAGGTAGCAAAATGATGGAAATAACATTGTTTAAATGTTCTTCTGCCAATCACCAACTCAACTTGGCATTCAAACTGCCCTAGGCTAGGGGTTATCACAGTGGATCTATGTAGGTAATTTCTTCCTAGTAGTAGGATGGATGAGGAGAACATCACTGTAACCTCTCAAGCTGGCAGGAGCTTGCTATTTTCTTACTATCTGAATTGGCAAGGTTGCTCTCAGGAAATATCATGAGGTGGAACTTGATGTTTCTCTTGCTGGCCAGCCTTCCATGGCTATATTTCTCTTATAAGTTCTTTTCTTTCTCATTCCTTCCTTCCCTTCCTCTCTCCCTCTCTCTCACCCTCTCTCTTACCTAAAGCCATTTCTTTCAGAGTCCTTCTCTTACCTGGTTATCAAGGTAGGAAGTTTAAGTGATAACTTATTGAAACCTAAGGTTTTTTTCCTCTAAATCTTTGGGAATACTTGCATTTTAATGTTTCTTAAAGATTAAAAAAATATAACTGGAAAAACTCAATTTGAGGAACACTAGCATCTGTAGGACAAGCCCGTTGTGTAGTGGTATAGAAGAAAGCACCATTTTTCTCAAAGCACATTTTCTGTTTTGCTTCACAATCTGTTATGACTTCCAGCTATTTTCTTGGTCCTGAGAGAATCGGTCTTCGCTCCCTGACTACTCTCTTCCTTTGTTCTCTTGTCCAGTAGCTCTTGACTTCTCATTTGGTTTCTGCTCTCTGCTCAGCTTAGCCTACCTGTCACTGCATAATTGGGTCTGAAGATCAAGGGGATCACCAAACTCACTTTATCAAATGTCTAAAACTGTTACATCTTGCTTTAGAACATTCAGTAGTGATTACAAATTTAGTCAAAAATATCTTTATATATTTAGCAGTTTGAGTCAAATGCTAGTCTCTACCTTGGATTTCTCTGTCTATTCCTGGAGGTAATGGAGGCCCATGGCATCCAAACCAGGGAACTTTGAAAGATTGATCCCAGCTCCAGTCCCACTGATTCAGACTCTCAGGTGCTACAAAGCTCAGAAACCCCAGGAATCTGTATTAAACAGAAATAACAACACATCTCTGCATGGGAAGCGTATATAGTCCCAGGTTCTAGTTCAAGCACTTGGGAGTCATCTAACACCTTCGAGTTTATAAATGTTGAAACAGAAGCCCAGAATTTTCCAACAATCCCAGAGCAAAGCTGTAAGCAAATTGCCGCCACAACTGACTTTTTGATTATCTTTCACCTTCCTTCCCATGAGTCTGTAGGAAGTTTTGACTGACTGGCACTGCTTGAAGCAAGAAGACACCAACATGTTTCTTCTTAACTAGCTGAGTGACAACTCTCCCTGTATTTGGGACCCACAAGCCTCATCTTGTTCTATCAGAAATGGCTTCTTGTTTTATAGTACCCCACTGGGTCTACTTTTTATTTAAAGGACTTTCCATAATGTTTAAAGAATACTCCATTGTTGCTTAATTTCCAAATCAAGTGTGCATAAATAATTTATTGACCCAGTGTTACACTCAGACAATTTTTTTTGAAATCTCCCTGTGCAACTTTATTAAGTGCAGAGCCCAGAATGCTAATTTGTCTGATTGGAAAGGGGGAAAAAGGACCTATCTATTATTAAAGCATTCATCTGGTAAACAGCATTGCCCCCCAAAAGTCCTAATAACTGTTTTTAGTCATGAGATTTAAATTGTAAATGAAACAGGGTCGAAAAGCACATGCCATGTTTTGTTAACATAATCAAAAAAATAGAGTTGCTACAAACTCTTTCCCCATCTGTCAGTCATTATATTAAATGCTTCTGCAATTTTATTAGAATTCTCTGTCTCTGCAGATGCCAGTCAGCTGTGAAATTGAAATTGCAAACAGAAATATTACATTTTCATCCACAGTAGAAACTGAGAAAGTCCACTTTTTTGACAGGCAAAGAAATGGCACGACCTTGTCCACTGGGTCATTCTTTGTGTGGGTTTGAAGGCTGATTTGGGCTCTGGTCTTGGAGGGAGGAAGTAAGGAGGCCTCTGCTTTTCTCTTGGCTTTCTCTAGCAATCTCATCAAGCATCCTTCATGGTTCACGGATGGACAGCTTTTGAGCTTTTCTGAATCCAACCCATCTTTCTTTTTCTTTCTTTTTCTGAGTGAATTGAGGTTGTGCTGGAGAGCCTTTAGCTCTTGAGAGGTGCAGAAATTTCAACAGGATGCTAACTCTAACATTTCAAAGTCTTCTAGTGGTTAGTGAAGATTAATGGTGGTGATAATAGTTCTTGCCAGGCTATTGTAAACTGAACTGGATCTGAAGTGAAGATCAAGAATGATAGTTGAATTGTCTTTGCTTGAAACACTCTTTCCTCTTCTCTTCCCCTGTATTCCTAGTCATCTTTTGGTCTTGCTTAAATCTCACTATCTCTTGGAAGATGTTTTCTTCTTCAGCCTATCCACCTGCTCAAAATGAGGTTGTTTGCATCATTTTGAACTACTTACAATTACTCTTACCTGTGTACTGGTTTTACTAGTTTAAATACCTGTGTACCTTGATAGATTGTAGAGTTCTTGGGGGTCATGACCCCCATTTATCTTACTCACTGTTGTGTCTCCAGACGCAGAATGGTGTAGTCTGTAAGAGTTGTATGGGTCAGTATATGTCAAAGGAATGGATGACAGAACAAAAGGTCCCTCCAGAAACAGCTCAGCTGAGAGGTACTTGGGTAACAGGAGATCAGAACTAGATGAAGCAATCCAGGATGGAATTCCATAAAATGGAATATAGAATGGAACCAGGGAAATTGCAGTTATCACAGGGTGGGAAATTTCCATAACAGTAGTTATGGAAACCTAACCAAGGAAATGGTTGAGGTCTATCTTTTATCTTTGCTTTTAATTGTAAATATTTTGTTTGAAAGAGATAATGAAGAAAGTTTATTTCTACAAAGGTATGTGGTGGTTCCCTAAGTGTCAATCTGAGTTGAAGAGATCTGGCTTAGCACTTAGCATGGAGTCTTGTAGTTTAGCCTCATGTATGGATGCTCGCCTACACCAGGTTTTCTATGAAGGTTATTCTCTCATCTCATTTCATCCTTAAAATAATCCTAGGACTGGGGTAAAATTTTAATGATCCTTTTACATATAGGGAAACTGATGCATAAAGAGACTTTCTGTCTGACTTAGCATCCCTCCACCTAGCTAATTGGCAATAAAGCTGTGGATTGGAGCTATGATGATTGGACTCCAGTGGTCATGAAGCTTCTAACCACAATGGTGGGTTGCATCTCTCTGCAGACTAGAACAGGTTCTGATAAATCCATGCTGAATCGCTCTGCAGAAGGACTGTGAAATAGACACAGGTAAGATTTCCACTAGGTAAGTCAGAGGGTTCACATGAGGTTACTTGGAAGTGAGGCAGCTGAGAGAAATGGCCCTCATCCACTGTGGGGAGTGACTGTGCTTCAACTTCACACATGCTCTGGGGGTTTCCAGAACTGTTGTGCAACTGTCCTGAGTAGGGGGTACCCAAATGCATTCCATCTCTAGATTTAGAAGTTGCTTCCTTGAATATTCTATAAAAAGAGAAAACAGCAGGTCTGGGGTCCATGTCTTGGAGTACGAACAAGAGTGTCTACTTATAGCTGATGCTAGCAAGTCTGTGGAGTGTTCAGAGAATGGGGGCATGTGCACATGCTGCTGACTTCCTGTCTGAGGGTTCCAGTACATACTGTTTGATAGTGGCATGGTCTTTGTCCAAATTCCTTGCTACCTAAAAGAATGAAAGACATGGCATCCTTGGGGGTCACAAAATAAAAGCCATAAAATGGGCAACATGGTGCTGCTGATCTCAAACTATTCTTTGTGTGAATTTCTATATATTACGGCCTTCCATGTTTTTTTTTTTTAAATTATTTATATATAAATTTCACAACATTGTAATCTCAAGGATTTGCCCCCCCCCTTCCCCCCCTTTCCCTTCTGTTCATAGTTGTTCACTTCATTTTGGTGCTTAGCTTGTTTTGACTTTCCTCAAGGCTTTTGTTTATTTGTTTTTTCACTATATCCCATACATTAGTGAAACCATTTGGTTTCTGCCTTTGTTTATGGCTTGTTTCTGCTAATATGATTTCTTCTAAATATATCCATGTTGTTATGAAGTCATCAAATTTGTCATTTTTAATTGATGAGTAATATTCCATCGTGTATATATACCACATTTTTTTCATCCAGTCATCTGTTTTGGGGCATTTAGGTTGTTTCCATGACCTTGCAATTATAAATTGTGCTGCAGTAAACATCCGGGCACAGGTGTCCTTTTGTACCCACATTGAGGTCTCTTTTGGGTAGATTC
>PVHY01033950.1:0-10769 GCA_004024945.1 Uropsilus gracilis | reverse complement strand
GCGTACTTAGCGGAAGGTCTGCTGGGACAAGGGCGACTTTATCTCTGCCTTTCGGAGTCAACTTCAAGGCCGAGTCAAGATCAAGGCCGAGTCAAGTTCAAGGCCGAGTCAAGTTCAAGGCCACGCCACGTGTCTCCAGTGACAGGGACTTTGCGCCCCTGCAGAAGGTGGGGGGGGGGGACAGGGCCAGGCCAGGGCGTCTCCTGCTTCGGTCCCCAAGCAGGAAACTGTCCCCGTTGTGGCAGTCAAGTCAGTGACCCCAGCTCGCGCTCCTGCCTCTCGCAGGGGCTCGTGCGCCTGTTCACGCGTGATCGTGCGGGCCTGGAAGAGCTCAGCCAGCGCCTCTCCCGCTGCCTTCCCGCCCCGGGCCGGGCAGAGGTGGTGTCCGCAGATGGGGGCACGCTTGCTGGGCCCCCTGTGCTCCGTCCTCCTCGTGGTGGCCATGATGGGGCCTGGCCTCAGGTCGCCCCGGGCCCACGGGGGACCCCCTGCCGCCGTCTGGGGGCGCCCCGAAGCAGTCAGCCAGCCGCGTCCCGGGGCGTCTCCGCGCACGTGACCTGTGCGTCCGGGGCTGTGAGTGGCAGCCGGTCGCGACGTCGCTCCCGCGGGCCTGAGAGCCAGTGGCTGCAAAGCTCTCGGCCGCCGCCGCGGCCCCCGTTAGGAAACACGGCGAACCCCACGGCACCCCGGAAAGTCACAGGACCCCGACGTGAGGTTGCTGCGGACTCGAGCAGCGAGACCGGCTGGAGGAGCCGCTGGACTCGGTCTTGCCGGCGTTGCCGCGCGCAGAGGCGGGAGCTCGGGTCGGCGGATCCGCGGTGGCCTGGCTGGTGGCGAGGGCTCCCCTGAGCACGGGGGCGCAGGCACGGCGTCATGTGTGACCGACCCCGCCCAGTCTCTGGCCAGATGTTGGGGCGCCGGCCCGGAGGCTCTGAGCAGCGCGCCCCGCCCTGGGGGGGTTGGGAACCTGGAAACGCGGTCTGCACACCAAGGACCTTCCTGTTCCTCACGTGGAATTGCTGCTGGGGGGGGGGCACCCCGACTGCCTAGCGGGAAGCGAACATCGAAACGAGGACCCCCCCCTCGCCGCGTGCCCCCAGCATCTCCCGTTTCTAGGCTGTCAGGGACGGTCCAGGGCCCAGCCGCCCCTCTCCGCCCGCTGCGGCAGGTGGGGGTCCTGGCGGGGGTGGGGGACCAGCCTGGCTGCTGAAGCCGCTGCGGGGTGGGGAGGGCGCCCCGAGATGACCGTCACGTGCTTTTGCTTTCTCTCGCAGGGGGCGCGGCCTTCATCTTCCCCAACACGTCCGTGTACCCTGAAGCCTCGCAAAGAATCACGGCCAGACCAGGTAGGAAAACGCCCGGGGGGGGGGGGCGAGCCGCTCCACGCGGATCCCCGGGTGCCCTCCAGCGGGGGGCGAGGGGGTCCCTGTGCTCAGATGCGGCCTGTGGGTCCAGGACCTAAATCTACTGGACCGCGCTTTGTGCCCGCCGTGCACCGAGGGGTGGGCCCCGAGGCCCCCTGGACGGCTGCCGGGCCGTTGACCTAGCGGGGGGTGAGTGTGCCCGCCAGGCGGCACCCCGCCTTTGAGCGCGGGCTGCAGCGCCCCCGCCCCTCCCCCAGCAAAGGTGACAGCGCGTGGGGCCGCCCGGCTTGCCACGTGTCGCCGAGGCCACCGGCATCCGCCCTGCTGCACGTGTGTCCAGGGGACTTCAGCCTGCGGCTCCCGGACACGTGTCCCCCCCCCCCGTGCGCAGAGTGACCAGCGCCACGGGGGACCCGGGGAGCGGCGAGTCAGCCGCGAGTCCGAAAGCCGTGTGGGCTCGCGCGTGGACGGGCGGCCAGCCCGGGTGGCCCGGAGGTTCTGGCCCACGGGGCTGGGCCGCCCCGCGCGGGGCCCTGCTGCCCGTGGTCAGCCACCACGGTGCAGTGGCCGCCGAGCAGCGGGGTCGGGTGCGTGCGGACGTTCGCCCATGTGCCCGTCTTCCGCGGGGGTGCCCCCGTGACGGTGGGGCATTCGGGCGCAGGGTGGGGCAGGCCGTGCGCCAAGGGAGGGCAAGGCGGTCGCGGGGATGGGCGAAGGGCAGCCATTTCAGACGCGGGCGGGAGGCCGGGCGGCCGGGCCGGGCCGTTTCCGCAGCTGCCCCACAGCCGGCGCGGCTCGCCAGCCTCCCAGGCGTGACCGGGGCAGCGGGTCCGTCCGCCTTGGCGGATGGACGGGGGACTCCCGTCTTCTCAAAGCCGGCCTATCGCCTTGGCCTCAGCCCACGCCGCTGTCCGGTCTCGGCGTGGACTGGCCTAGAGAGCACAGGGCTGCGGGACCCTCACCCCGGCCTGGCCCTGCCGCGGCCGCCTCCTCGCCTCAGCGAGAGACGCTCCGGGGACCTGGGGGGCACTGACCCGGCCTGACACGTGGGGCTCCCACGGCCCCTCCCACCTCGGGCCAGACGCGGGGCCCGGCGCATCGTCAGGAGCCCGAGCTTGGCCAGCAGAAACACGTGTGTGTTTGCTTTGGGGAGGCCCGGCCTGGGCGCGAGGGGGCCCCTCCCCGGGACACCACGCTTCTCCATCCAGCAAAGATTGGCCCGACCTCCCGGACGAGTGTCCCGGGCTGGCCGCCTTGCGCTTCCTGCCACGCGCTTCCCGCCACACGCTTCCCGCCACACGCCTCCAGGGCCCGGAGCTGTGTCGGAGCCGCCAGATCAGGACTCCAGCCATGTCCGCTGGTCCGGCCCGGTGGGCGTCCGGCAGCCAGAAGACAGGACGGCGGACCCCGGAAGTGGCTTACCCTGCGGGTTGAGGGCCTGTGTGAGGTTCGCACCGTCCCTGGCCATGGGGCACGGCGTGGCCAGGGTGACGAAGGCGACGTGCTTTAGAGGAGGGCGGGTCCAGGACGCCAGACCCTTCCTCAGCGGCCGTCTCGGCGTGCCCCGAGGCCGCAAGCAGGAGCACGGGCATGTGCAGAAATGCCACTCACGCGGGGATACCCGTTCTGGTGCAGCGCCCAGGTCTTGAAGGGACACGGGGCGTGGGCACGGGGCTGGGAAGAACGTCGGGTTGGCAGGCCAGGCCGGAGCACCGTTTGCTGTAGCCAGACTCGGTGTTTGTCCGTGAGGGAGAGACTCACGGCCACCCCTGGGCCGGGTGCTGGTCAGCCTGGAAGGCCGTCAGCTTGAAGCTCTCTGGGGCGCGGGCGGAGAGCTCTGCACGGCCCTCGAGAAACGGACGTCCTGACGCTGATTCCCAGGTCTGTGTGTCCTCGGGGGCAGGGACGCCCCCCCAGACGGGCTGCCCCGTGGCCCGTGGGGCTCCGACCACTCTCAGAGGAGGTCACTGCTGACCTGTCCTTGGGGGTAGGGACCTGAGTCCTGCCCCCCCCCTCGTGGGCCGCCTCACAGTCCGCATGTCCACCCCTTTCTCCGATCCTGCGTCCTTGGAAGCTGAAAACGATCCCAGCCTCGACTCACCCTGGACAGCTTCCCGGGTTACCCTTTCCTCTTTCATGGCCGGCTCTCCCGGGAGGACACTGACCCCGGAACCCTGTCAGGGTGGCCTCCCACTGCCATGTTACCACAGCCGTCAAGACGGTGGGCCTCACAGGTGGCCACGCCGGGGAGCCCGCCGTGCCTGCCTATCCCGTCCTGCGCCATCTTTACTTTCTCCAGACGTTCTTGATTCAAGGTGCATCTTCTTCGCCAGCCCTTTCTTGCCTCTCGTTCTTACGTTCCAAATTTGGAAGGCCGTTCAGCAGCTGGGTCCCACCTTTTTGCTCATTTCTATCGTTCGTTTTCATTTAACTATTAGTATCGTTGAGTTTTCCGCCTCAGCCTCCGCTCTTGCAAAGGACTAGGGCCCCGGGCAGATTGTTTTCAGAACCTAGTCCGCCGGTTCGAGACGACCCCGGGCGACAGAGCGAGCCCTGGTCTCAAAGATGAAGAAATGAATGCATTAATCCAATAAATGAATAAAGCCCGGTCATGTAAGAATCCATTACGATTTCGCACGTTCCTCAGGGAGCTGCCGCTAGGATGGCCAGCTTCTCTTTGGTAGGAAGCAGGAAGCCGCCTTAGTAGGACGCTGGGGACCGTCACCTCTCGGGGAGGCCCGGCTGCGAAGGAGGAAAGGGTACCCCAGGAGGCAGCCCGTCTCCCGCGAGCTCCCACCTCCTCTGCCCAACCTGTCTCCGTTGGAGCTGTGGCCTCTGGACATCTCAAGTGGCCCACGCGGAAGCAGGCCTCACCCAGAGACACTTCCAGTTCAGTTTCAGACTCTCGGGATTGGCCTCCTGCCTCCTATCTTAGGAGCGAGTTAAGACAAGGGGAGAGCTGTCGTCCGCACCATGGGGGACTCGCGTGAGCTCCCCTCCCCTCCCCCTCCTTCCTTCCCCCTCCCCCTCACGTGGCGCCCCGGGGATGGCCGTGCCCAACGAGGGCGTTCGCCGTCCAGGGAGACTGGAGAGTGGCATCTGCACGCGCAGTCGTGACCTGTGCTCCCCAGCCAGCGCGCTTTCCGCTGGGCCTCTCGGCATCTTGGCTTGCTCGTCCGCTGGAGTCTGTGACTCAGGGCCCCACGGCATCCAGCCCTGGGGGGCGGTGCGCCCCCGCCCCCCCTCTTAGAGGCTCAGTGAAGCCGCCTCGCGACTCTGCTTTCCTTGCAAAGAGGTAAATCTCGTGCTTTCCCATCCCGCGCAGCCAGGGACCCTCCAGAGCTGCTCTGTCAACGTGGCGTGGGTCCTGCAGCACGAGGAGAACGCTCCCCTGGTCCACCTTCTAGCCCTTCAGAAACAGGGGGTCGAGGGGGGTGCAAGGCTCGGTGGAAGGAGAAGAGAAAACTGGGTGAGCTTGACCCTGTGAGAGGATAACTGAGCTGCTGACCCACTTCACTGTCATCTGGGGAAGGGAGTGGGTGGGGGAGGAGTCGCTTCAGACTCTGAAGCGTCAGCGTTAGAAACCGTCATCCCGGCGAACTCACGGAAGGCCCAACACCCGTCCAGCTGCCCATTTGTTGTCTCAAGGTTTGGGCTCTAAACCATGACGTGGAATGCATTTCCGTGGAAACCACAAGCTGCCTGTGAAATGGCCTTTTTAAAGTTCACTTCTCAAGCACAGTCTGTTTCAGGAAAGATAGCAAGACCAGCGCCAAAAGCCACCTTGCCAGCTCTGGCTCTTGTGCCAACGCCGTGAGTTACCTACCTCGAAGACCAGCATTGAAGGGGAGTGAGGAGTGTATTGAAACAGCTGCCAAAATCGAAATGCACAATGTCTAACTAGGAGTCCTCTGGATTTCTATCGATCGAGAACCTATCAGTGTATGTGGAGTAATAATTCTTCAAGCCATAAAAGTGTAACTCTTCAGGAGTTGGGAGGTGATACAGCTGCTGAAGAGGCCATGGCTGGTCGTCTCCTGTCTCAGCAACATTGTCCGGTGGCACAGCCCGCAGGAGGGGGTGTGGCACGTACACCCTGGCGTCGGAAGAAGACAAGTAAGCATTCTGTCAGAATCTCACAAGAGAACGCAACAGCCCGCTCGGCTTCCATGACAATACCTCTATGACGTAGTTTCCACGTCACAGGATTATCTCCAGCTCTTGACTACCAACCGGGCTTGGTATCGTTTGTGTCACGACTTATTTTCAGGAGAGGATGGGGCATCATCATCACCCCTAAGAAGGGTTTTATGAATATGAATAAAGAGTTAACAGAATATTTTTTCTTTCAGTCGTTTGATGCTTAATATTTTTGCCACACTTCATGAGTAATCACTGTGTCGTGCAGTGGCAAGCTAACCTACTGACACTTATTATTCATTCCAATAGAGTCTGACGCCTCAGGCGAGGCATTCAGTTTAGAGCTCCTTGCCACTTTTTCTTTGTGTTGGTGTAGTCCAGCAAGCAACGCAGAATTCTCAAAAAAGAGCAATGGAAACTGTCTCGAACAGGCAACTCTCTAACTTCCAGGTATACCCAGGTCACCGGGGATCTTCTCAACCAGCAGATTCTATTGAGTATCTCCAGAGAGAGATCCTGCGTTTCTAACAAGTTCCCCAGGGTGGCTCACATTGCTGCCTGGCGGACCAACCGCACGTTGAGAAACAAGAACGTAGAGTGTGTTGTTTTGTTTGTTTTTATCACCTTGTTTGTCCGCTGCTTTGTTTGTTTTTATGGCCTTGTCTGTTCATTTGGTGAACACAAGTGCCCTGCTGGTGAGCCTGGCTGCTCCGAAGTTAGCTTTGGGCCTCTTGTGATTGCCCTGTGAAGTTTTTCTTTTGAATTGATTCTGCAGTTGAAATTTTATTTTATTTTTTTTTGACAAAATGCAGCTGGATGGCAATCCCTGTGTGAGTGCCCCCAAACATACGCTGAAGTTTAGTTGTAAACTGATAGCACTTGTGGATTAATCCCCTGTGTAACCTCAACACCAGAAAAGTGAGATTCCACGCAGCTGGGTGGGAGGGGCGCACGGTTCCAAGACGCACAGATGCCAGTTGAGAGGGAGGGGTGGGCAACAGCGAAGTTGAAAGGGAAACATCATCTAACTCAACCAACGCGCTGGAGGATGGGGTTTCACAGACCACACACTAGTTGCAACGCTTGTAGCCAAACAGACCAAATAAATTAGGGCAATTCTGTATTGAATTTCACATTGCATTTCATTGCTATTCTCTTTGGGATATGAAAATAGGAAGAGACACATTTTGCCATAGAGTCAAGCTCTTTGAAGGATGAGCCGCCCAATTGCCAATTTTAAACAAAGTTAAACGATCTGTTTTAAGAAAGGTTCTAAACAAATTGCGTTGCTCAGCCCTCCCAAGTGAGGTTTTAGAATCATTCCAGGTGTTTGGCTGCGGGTCACCCGATGAGGTATTTGTAACTGGCCTGGGATCGCACATGGCATTGAGCTGAAGCCTATCCATCCAAGAAGACGTAGTTTTGAAATGACCTTATAATAGGAATATCCTGTAATAGGATTGAATATAGAAATGATGTTCCTGGAAGAAACTTGAAATGACTTAGAGTCTCCGTAATTGTTAATAGAACTCCAGCTGAGGATAGAGAAGTATAGTGATCCGATTTGCATTGGCTAAGGGTGGTGAAGATTGTGGGCAAATTATAATAAACTAAACGCATGGGTATAGTCTCAAGTTCTCTGGTCGGGGTTGACATGTGGGACACGGCTGTTCAGTCTTGCAACTGCATGTTTCATGTTCATGAACATCATGCTCATGGCATTGTAGAGGAATTTCAAGTTCATTTACAGATAGAAAGAGTAGACAGTTGTGTAGAGAAGTAACCGTAGGGTTAAGGTTGGTTTAGTGTCAATGGGGGTGAGATTTAAAGGGAAAATAGGGTTGGTCGAGAGAGGCAGCTGGCAGGTAAGAGGGCAAAAAGGTAGTGTTGACTTCCCAGAAAGGAGGAGGAACGTGGATGTTATTTGACGGTTTTAGAATCATCAAAGTTGTTTGCTCTGTTTTGGATGAGTCATGGAGATAATTGAGGGGTGGGTTTAAGTAGTTGGAAGGAGGACAGATTCGATGGCAAGAAACTTGTCATATGGTCTTGACATACGACTGTAGACAATGACTTCAGAGCACCCAGCCAGCTCTGTAAGAAGCTGTCAGTGGGACTTTTCAGATTGGTGGGTGAAAATTTTCGATCGACAACAAATACAAAGTCATAAATAATCCCGAGATCTATTGGACAGCAAGCTGACCGTTTCTTTATGTTACTGGATATTTTTCGCGTGCCATTTAGTCCAACACAACCCCCCAAACACAAAGTGCCTGTTGTAAAAGTCACATGCATGATGTTTTAGTCACTTCCTTTGTCTTTGCAGATCTGCCTTATGAACCACCTAGGAGGTCAGCCTGGCCAGGTCATGGGCACCCCACCCCACCATCGAAAGGTAGAGTATTGGCTCCCGCTGCCTTGACGCTGCGTACCACAGAGCTGGGTAACTGTTCCGTGACAGGGCTTCTGTGGTTAACCAATGCTGCTGTAACATGGAGAGTGTTTGCTTGCCCCCTTGGTGACAGTCTTTGTTTTGCTGGGCGTCTTTCTTCCTCCATGAGGTATATACCTGCTTCTAGCATAGAAGGAAAGGGACAGTGTTGTGCATTTCTGCAGGTACACACGTGTCTCCTGGGATGTGTGAGTGAGGATTAAACACTGGACAGTTAGCCCAGCTCGGCCATGTTTAAACGTATCCTCCTCTTCTATCTTCAGGCTTCCCTTTATCTACCGAGACTCAGTTTAATTTGCCTTGTAAGGCCTCTAAACATGTTTCTTCAATTTCGGAAAGGCGTTTTCAGAATAACACAGGACGCCACTCTCTTTTTTAGATACAGTGTTTGCATTTGGCCTCCTTGGCAAGGGAATGTTTTTATTGTCATCAAATATTTCTTATCGTTAAGAGCGAGATTCCTGTGTTCATCACTGAAGTAGCGGGCAGCGTGACTAAACCGCAGCCTCGGAGACTTAATGGCAAAACCCAAACCAAACCAAACCCCACAACAGCACAGTTGAAGTGAGAGTTGTTTTCCTTTCGTACCCACAGCTGCTCAGCCATCTCCTTCCACCGTGCCCAAAACTGAAGACCAGCGTCCTCAGTTAGGTACGTGTCGGGACCGCGGGCCATTCCTAGGAAGCAGGTGCTGCCGTGTAGTTATGGAATATGTCACTTTCTAAGGGAGATGACCTCTGCGCTGTCTTTGTTCTGCGACAGCTTTCCGTAGCGTGGGGGCCGAATGCCAGCCCCCTTCTGACGACACGAGGCGTGGCGGAAACATTTCCAAAATCTATACCTTAAATTCGAAAACAAAACACAGCAACCCCCCCCCCCCCAGCTGACTCGCAGCCCCACGGCACCTGGGCGCGGGGTGGGCACAGTGTGGGCAGGCGGGGGTCGTGGTCCGGACCGTGCTCTGGGCAGCGCAGTCAACATGGTCCTGGGGATCGAAGACGTTTGTCCTGTTCGTTTCGGGACCCTGGGCAGTTTTGAGCTCAGCCACCGAGAGGGAGCCTCGAGCCAGAGTGTCTCTCAGATCCCCAGGGGACCTCGCCTGTCTCGTTCCGGAGCTGGGCCAGGGACCCTGGGGGTCGGGCGCCTGGACCTGCACGGTGACCACACAGGTCTTGGGGCTCTTCTTTTGCGCTCTGGGCACTGACCTCTGTTCTTTTTCTAGATCCTTATCAGATTCTCGGACCCACCAGCAGTCGCCTTGCAAATCCAGGTGAGCTATCGCTGCTGTGGATGCTTTCGGTCTGCAGCAGTTCATGGTGCACCAGGGGCCAGTTTGTCCTGCTCTGACGTAGTCTCCTACGCCCAGGGTTGGCCAAGAACGGAGGACGCTTTATTCCCACCACCGTCCCGACATCCCCCGCGACCCTTCCGCCTTCCCCTCCTTCACCTCGGAAGCCTCGTCACATCTGCCCTTAGTGCCAGCTGGTTTCGTACAGACTCTGCCTTGTAGAGCCCCTCCCCCCACCCCCCGGCTATGTCAGGCATCCAGTACCTGTCTCTGTTCTTCCACCTTCCTTGGCTACGATGTGGCTCCCTCACGCTGCTGCCACCGCGACCCTGGCCACCTCCCCTTCTGGTCGCCCGTCTCCTTTCTTATTGCTATTTGTCCATGTTTGGCCCTTTGGTCTTTTTCCTCTCCGGAGCTCCGTCCTCCTCCTGGTGAAGATGTGCTCTCGGGCCACGGTAGATCACGCTGCTTTTTAGGTTTCCTCATTTTGCCATCAGAGGCTGGTCCAGGCTCATTTGGCCTGTTTTGGTGCCTCCTCGTCCTTGGAGGCTGTCACCTCCGTTCTGTTTCCTGTCCCGTTTTGTGGCTTCTTTGCCTTGCATTTCAGGTCTTTGACCTAGGGAGCCCGACTCCCAGCCTTTGTTTCCTTTCGGCGGAGAGCTCCCTCGATGGGGACGGCCGTGGCCATGGTCTGTCTGCCCGGTCTCGGTTTGGTTTGCAGCCCCCCTGCGGGGTGGCCGTTGTGTTTCCGCGGCCTTCCTCCCCGTGGGAAGGGGGTGCGCTTGGCTGTGGCCGAAGGCGTCTTTGAACCGGGAAGTTGGCTCCCAGATCCTCGGCGGCGCTGTCATGGTGATTCTTAGACTCTGCACTGGGGACCGCAGCCCTGGGTTCAGCGCTCGTTCTCTCCAAGCTCTCCCTGCGTCCCGCGCAGGGCGTGTCTTCCCGGGGCCTTTATTCGCCCCCCTCATCTCGTCCCCCTCATCTCGTCCGCACTCGTGGTTGTTAAGCGGCCAAGTTGTCCTCATTCCAGACGAGGGCTTCTGGACTCGAGGCAAACCAGAGGGGGTTCGAGGCTCCTACACCCCCCAGCCACCCCCGCTGCGCGCCCCAGTCTGTCTTTTGGAAGGACTGGGCCACAGCAGCGCCCGTGTGCCGGTCTGACCCAGCACTGCCTGGCCAGACTCCGGGCCCGCCCACCGCCCGGCAAGGCTGGGCCCCGCAGCCTCCTGTCCTGAGTCGCCTCCGGAGGGGGGTTGCACCAGCCCAGCCGTCCCGCGTCCACGTGTGTCCCCGGCATCCGGCCTGGAGATGGGGGGTTTCCACCCGGCCCTGTCCCCCCCACAAGGGCGTCTGCTCGCGAGTCCAAGCGCGTCTGGAGCCGCGGTCTCTGAGAGCCAATCTCGCCCCCTTTCCGACGTGACCGTCCGCATCAGCTCTCTGTGGGTGACGCTGAGCCACGGCGTGGTGATGTCGGGGTGGGGCCCCTTCAGGGGTGGCTACCACACCCCGCCCCCCGCCAGCAACC
>PVHY01033949.1:0-10755 GCA_004024945.1 Uropsilus gracilis | reverse complement strand
AGGATGGGCAGGTTGGCACCCTGGGATGAGACCATCCCGAGGAAAAGGGAAAGTTACGAGAAACGCCAAGTCAGGGCCTTTGGTTTGGAAACTGGGATTTGGACCTCTGGCGAGAGGGCAGCGGGCTGGACACTGGACTTTGTGTGAATGTCCACTTCGGGTGTGGAGGGGCGAGAAGACGCCACGTGAGACACGTGCTTCTTTGGAAAGGCTTGTCTCGATCTGAGTGGCGAGAAGACGCCATCTTGGAAGCGTTTCAGGACTTAGAAACTGGACGGTGATTGGGGTTAGATAACGAGACACTCGTGGCCTCAGAGACTCTTGGTTCTCTCCTTGTTTGTAACTAAATCTTGTCATTGCTGTTCTGAGCCATCTTGCAAGTGTGTGCGCGAGTGGGAGAACCCAAAGTGCCCCGTTTAGCTCTCAGTCTTGCAGGTTTTGGTGCCTGTCTTGCACCTGGTTTCAGTTTGGTGAGTTCAGGGGCCAGAGCTGTGGGCAGCAGAGGGAAGCGGGTGCTGACTAGCTCCAGGGAGCCCCTGCCTCCACCGGGACTGCAGGACATACCCCGCCGCTGACCTCACTTCCTTCCCAGCATCTGGAATCAGAGTTCCCCAGCGGAGGAACGGAGCCAGAAAGGACAGGAAGACGGACAAGAGAAGGGCTTGGAAGAGGTGCCCCCACACCCCACTGATCCGGTGGGCTGGGTTGAGGAGGAGGGGCCTAGCAGAGAAAGTAGCCAGTTCCCTTCTCCTTGGTCTGAAGCCCGAGCAACTGATTCTGATCAAAACAAAACAGCCTTGACACGGGGCATTATTCAGAGACTTCAGTGGAGCTGGCCAGGGCCCAGCCCACAGCTAGCAGAGATGTCAGGGGCGGGTGGGGTACACAGGGGCTGGGCTGGAGCTGTAGCCAGCTCTACAACCAGATAAACCTATCCGGCTACTGAACCAGCTCAGAGCTGTCTGCTCTCAGGCGCCCTCCCCATAGCACCAGGGGCAAGTCCATGTGCAGCTCCTGGCACTCACCAGCTCCCCCATTTCCGGGCAGTTCTGGGTCCCTGGTGACTCTATGCTTTTCCTCATTTGGGGGACAATTTCTTCAAAAGACCTTTAATTCCCCCAAATCCTCCTCATCCCCCTCAGACAGAGGATGCCGGGAGCAATGCTGACCAGCCAAGCCGAGCCCCTCTTCCAGAGCCCCTTGTGAGGGTGAAACGTGTGAGCATGAAACTGGAAGCGGGGGGGATTTCAAAGGATAAATAAAGAATCTAGGAGTCTCCCTACTACCCTCGAATAGAAAATCCCCCCAATACATCCCCACCTCAGTTCTGCTTCAAGGATGGCGAGTAGAGGGGCGTGTCCAGAAACCCACCCCCTTCCTCTCTTTCTCTCAAGGTGTCTGGCTCAGCTACAGAGACAAGGCCGGGACCCCACAGAGGGCTAGCGGGGCATCTCCTCCACATAAGCAAGGGAGTCCCAGGGGTCCGATGCGCTAACACACCATCGCTGGACCTGGTACCAGCAGCCGGGACTTGTGAGCCAACACAGGCTGGCCCAGCTTATCTGACTGTGCCCACCCCAAGCAGTGTCTCGACACAGGACATGGGCAGCCGGGCCTGCACGGAACCCCAGCTCCAGTGCACACTAGCCCTGGAAGCAGGCCAAACCACTTCCCCTGAGTCTCAGATTCCTCACCTACAGAGGGAGCGATAACCCTGCCTCCTAGCCGACCTGACCGTCTGGAGGCAGTGACAGCACATTGTAAGCACCCTGCAGACAAAGGGTCCTGAGGCCAGCGTGGTGGGCCCAGGCGTGTGGATCGGGCCAGCCAGCCCTTAGAAAGGACTGGTTAGTGGGACAGAGTCATGGCTGGATCGAGCCCTCCCCGGACTCCCAAAGAAGCCCACCTCAGTCGCTTCTGAAAACACAGAACTTCCCAAATTACAAATGCTGGCTGGGCAAAACCCTTTGTGGACGAAGGCCCGCCCTCCCCTAGCAGTCTAGGGAAACGACATGGAGCCCCCCGGAACCCCCAAAGCCACGAGGCTGGGGTGGCAGCGAGACTCACAGCTGGTTAAACATGCGCTTCATCTCGTCCGTGATGTTCATGGAGCCGACCTTGTCATCGGGGAAGCGGGTCACCTCTCCGTCCTGCTCAGAGTTGTCATCGTCGGAAGCCACCTTCTTCTCTTTCTTTTTGGGGACCACCTGGCCCAGGAAGGAAGAGATCAAGGTCACTGGCAGGCTCTGCTGGGGTGGTGGGCGGGGCGGGCTGGGAAGGGAGGCTGCACCCCCAGCTGGATGGAGCGTGGCTGGCCAGCCACTGGCGGGCAGGCACACGGGCCTCTGAGAAGCTGGCGCGGTAGCAGGAAGCGTGAGGTGGAGGCATGCAGGACGGCGGACGCAGACAGCCCAGGCCCTTCCCTGGCGGGGCCGACTCAGCGCCCTCCTTCGCCAGAGAAGCAGCCCCAAGACTGGGGAGGAGAGAGCAGACAAGGGTACAGTCACCCGGCTGCCTCAGAGCAGCCAGGGATGAGGACCCCTCATTCCCCAGAGTCTCCAGCTCACAGGCGAGGCAGCAGGCAGGCGGCCAAGGTCCACCAAGCTCCCTCCACGCCAAGCAGACGAGACACGAGCGAACCAGATGCAGGCGGCCGCCTCCCAGCAGAGGGGCAGCGAGCAGGCACAGAGGTGGCCCCGGCTCGCCCTGCGACACCCAACGTCACACACAGACAGCGACCACAGCACCCTGGCTCCGGCAAAAGCCACACCACAACCCGTAGCTCAGACAGTGACAGGCCCTGCGGCTGGCTGGACGAGCCCAGCCTGCCCAGTGGGCCAGCAGCCTTCCTGTGGGACACACACTTGCTCATCCGGGGCACGGGTGGGGGCGGGGCAGGGGGCGTATTGGAGACTTCGGTGGGAATGAAAATAGCCAGAGGCCAACAGCTCCTCGTCACAGTTCTGAGCTCACCTGCCCAGACTCAGGCCAGCTCCCCCAGGGCTCCTGCCGCCCAGCCCGGGCTCCCCAGCTAAGGCGCCAGCGCCTAGTGCTGGCACCCAGAGGACCAGCAGGAAGGGGGCCGTGAACTGAGTGTGGTCAGGTGGACCAGGCCCGGGAGGGCCAGGACTTGCGGCTCCTGGCCCAGCCCTGCCCGTGCATCCCTGCGTCCACCCTGGCCACCAGCGAGGGGTCTGACCAGCCAGTGAGGTGCTCAGTCTGATGACGGAGTCTAGAGTCCCTGCTCTGTGTTTTCTCAGGGAGGTGGGGGGGGGCTGCTAGGGGAGGGGTGTGAGGTAGCAGGGGCTGGCCAGGCGGGGGCGGGGTGGGGGAGGGAAGGGGCTGGGCCGCCGGGAGGCGGGCAGTGGCAGGTGAGCAGGGTGGCCCTAGTCACCTGGAAGATCTTGGACACGTCTTCCGAGTTCCGCTGCTGTGCGACATCGCACAGCTTGGCCGTGATATCGATTCGGCGGCAGATGTCCATGTCCACCTTCATGGCCTTTTCTTGGATCTTTGTGTCCAGGTCTGTCATGGGCTGCAGGGAGGACAGCAGGGGGTTATGTGAGCAAGGGATGGAGCAAGCGTGGGTGGGTGGGAGCACTCCCAGGCTTCTGCTGGGCGGAGGGTGGGTGGCCCCTAGGTGTTGGGTGGGAAAACTCCAGAGTCCGTGGGGGCCTTGAGCTTCTGGGATGAAGGGCGGGGCCAGCGCTGCTCAGGTGGGGGCAGGGGGAGGGGTCGTGGGAGCTAAGAGCTCTGGGGCCAAGAGGACAGTGTGAGGCCATGGCGGCAGCTCTCCCTGAGGGCTGGAGGCTGTCCTCTCAGCAGACACAGCGACGGTGCTTTTCCGTTAGAGTAAAGAGAAAAGAGACACACCTCCCTTTGTTGAAAGACACCCCTTCTCCCCCCAGCCCTGCACACGGTGCCTTGCCAAGGTGGCATTTTTTTTCTCGGATTCTACCCACACTGACAGTGGGGCTCTTCTAACTCCAGGGGGTTCCCCTGGATCCCAGAGAGGGGGAGCCAGGTGCTCACACCCATCGCCTCGCCCCTCAGAGCCAGAGGCCATGCCACACTCCGCCTCGCCCTGGCGGGCTCGCGCTACACACTGCAAGCACGCTAACTGCTGCTGGAGGGTAGCAGGAAATGCTGGTCCCACCGGGGGTCTCAGCTGCCACCACCAGCTCCCCACCCAAGGTCACCCACCGTGGCTCTGACCATCAAAAGGACACACACACTGGCCTTCCCCGACTTACAAAGCCGTGGGCCTGGGAGCCTTGCAGGGTCTCCCCCGACCTGCCTTCAAGCCCCATCACGGTGCCCAGACCTCCAACGCCCACGGCCACCACCAGCCCTCATTGTGGCGAGCCGGGAAGGAGTCGGAACGAACACACACAGACCATCGGGCCAGCCCGGGGAGGGCAGGATGGGTTAAGCGGCAGATTAATGCATCTCTGCTCAGACCAAGGGAAGCGGAAGTGGGGGGGGGGCGCCTGGTCTCCGATGCATCGGTCATCCTCACGGTCAAACGCAGCCAGCCAGGACTCTAACTAGAAGCCAGCTCTGGAGCGTCGGAGTGAATGAAGCACTTGGCATGATGGGTGTGGGGGGGTGCCTGGCGCGCAGTCAGTGGCACTTACATCACTCATGAGCCCCTTAAACACCACTAGCTCAGCCTTGAGCCGCTCGATCTTCTCGTTCATCTCCTCCTGGATGGCTTCGGCCTCCTGTGCTGCCTGCGGGACAGAGATGGGGCAAGGGTGAGGGGGGCTGGGTACCCTGTGGGATAGCACGCACCCCAGGTGAGGCCCAGCCAGGCGGGGGCCCTCGCTCAGCTTAGAACACTTGCCAAGGGATGATTTCATGCGTGAAAAACCCACGGGAGTCCTGAGAGCAAGGACAGGTGACCCCAAGAGGCTGGGACACCAGGTCAGAAATGGTCCATCGCGGACCAGTTCATCTCAGCTGTGGCAGCATCACCTGGGTCAGCCTAACCAAACACACTGACAGCGTGCGTGCGAGCATGTGTGCGTGCGTGTGTGCGTGCGTGCATGCGCCAGTGGAGGAGGCAGCACTGGGGGTCATTTTTATTTTCTCACTGTTCTCCAATTTTCCGGATATTTTTGTGAAATAATAAGTACCTGTGTTAGAGAAGAAAGGGGGGGCCTTCATCCTTTTCCTCCTCCTACTGGATCTACTAGGTCTCACTATGTTGGCCGGTGTAGTCTGGATCCCGCAGACACAGTGATCCCCAGTCTCAGCCTCCCAGGCAGCTGGGATTACAGGCGCACACAATCACACCCAGCTATCTTTTAGAGACTAGGTCTCGCTATGTTGCCTGGGGTAGTCTCAAACCCACGGACTCAAGAGATCCCTGGCCTCAGTCTCCCAGTGCTGGGATTACAGGCGTGCACCACCGTACCTAGCTCTGGCTCTGACTTTCTTAACACATAAACACTTGCTATATCAGAGCTATCTTTCAAACCTTTAAGGTGGAGCCCACTGGGCTGGGAGCCCACTGCCCTCTTCATGGAATGCAATTTTATTTTATTTATTTGTTTGTTCATTTATTTATTTATTTTTCATTTTTTTGAGACTAGGTCTCGCTATTTTTGCCCAGGGAACTGCAAGCTCACGGTGCCCGGGGTACCACAGACTCAAGTAATCCCCAGCCTCAGCTTCCCAGGTAGCTGGGATTACAGGTGCACCACCACGCCCAGCTATTTTTTTGGAACTAGGTCTCGCTACATTGCCCTGGGCGGGACTTGAACCACGATCCCTGGTCCCTGCCGCAACTTCCTAGGCTGCTGCTTACAGGCACATGCCACCGTGCCCGACCCTCCAAGGCATGCAAGTTTACAAGTCAGTTTCTGCAAGCTGGCAGTGGGGAGGAGGGGGTTTAAAGGGCCTCCAGGGCAAGTCTCAGGTGGGGAGCTGGGGGTGGGGCAGTCAGTGGTCCAGGATACCCAGAAAGCACCAAGGCTTGGAGCCCTTCCCTGGCTCTGAAGCACAGGGGTACACTGAGGGGGGCTGTACTGGCGAATGCCCCCAGTTCTGCCCTGTGAACACTGTCCTTGGTCACCTGCTCTGCCGCAAGTCCCTCCCAGGGGCACCTCTGGATTCTTACCTCCTGGAGCGTGTCCACCACGGTCTGCAGGTTTAGACGTTTGGCAAGCTCCTCCTCCCACCTGAAAGAGCCAAGAGAGATAGGACGTCAGATGGTAGCTCTGCCATGTCAGTCCAGCCCTCAGACACAAGGCCAGCACCCCCAACTCCAGGTCTGCCCCAGGCTGGGGACCCGCTACTGCTTGCTCTCTAGGAGCTCCCAGTCTAGGGAGCTGATGCAAAACCAGGTGGCAGTGATGCAAGTCACGTGTCTAGAGTGAGCACAGCACCTGGGGGGGGAGGGGAAAGGGCCCCCCCGTGCAACCATAAAGTGCAGATGCTCAGCTGTGGCTGTTGGACAGTCAAGGACTGCCCCTTCCCCTGGAACCCCCCCAGCTCCATGCTAGGATGCTTCTTCACATGGCAAGACACGTGTGTTTTCTGGCTCATCCCTGCATCTTGGAGTCCAGTTGTCCTGCAGTGACCCCAGCCAACACAGTCGTCTCCTACACAGCCACCATCACCCTTGTCTCATGGAGGGGAAAAGAGGCTCAGAGAGGCTAAATGTTTCACTCAAAGACACACAGCTGGTGGGTGGGAGTGGGCTTCCAACCCTCGTGCCAGGTCCTTTTCCATGGGCCCTTACAGCCACTGTCTCGTTTGGGCACATGGACAAGAAATTGTGGTGGGGAGAAGACAGCAGGGCTCACAGTGCACCCAGTGCTGACTGGGCGGGGGGTGGGAAGACAACTATCCAGTCACCATCACAGCTCCAGCTCACCTTCACTGAGCTTTTGCTTTGTGCCAGGACAACCCCCATGACCCCAGACTGCAGGTGAGGGAAGGAGGCCCAGAGCAGGCGCCCCAGGTTGGGGTGTGCACCAGGCAGGCAGGACTCAGGCCCAGATGGAGCCCCCATCGCCCCGCCAGACTCCCCGGAGACCCAGGATCCATCAGCACCCAGCCCGGTTCACCAGCCAGAGGAAGTGGGGGGGGAGGGTAAGCCTGCTCTCTTTCTCCATCCCGGGACACACAGCTTCTCACTCTCCTCACTCACCACACCTCCCTACATGGCCTCGGAGCTCCGAGGCCTGGAAGCCCTGTCCGGCACTGTCGGGGCCAGCTAAAAATAGGCCAGAGGGGGGAAATGGATGAAGTGTCCATTATGTCATCCCTTTTGGAAACAAGAGAAAACGGATACTGTTTGCACACAGAGGCGAATTCCTCCCCCTCCTGCACGAGAAGGACCGGCCCCGGGGCCGCCGGAGCACACAGGCGCACACATTCCCCACGCCCCAGTTCCCACATCTTCACCAGCCCCGGTGCTGGCCAGGGCTCGAGCTACCCGGGCAGAGAACTCAGCAGGCTGCAGGCTGGGCTCCTGCCAGGGATGACACACTCAGACGGCACAAAGGAGGGCAGTGAGGAAGCTGCAGTCGCACGGGGCAACATCACCCCAAAAACCTCCACTCTGCAGATAGGGAGACAGGCCCAGAGAGCAGGGGAACTGGCCCAGGAGTCCATCCCTGGAGGGGACAGGACAGTCTTAGCCTTTACCCAGCACAATAGCCATTGAGGGAGGTCAACCCCAGAACATGGGTCCTGGGCTGAATCACGTCTCCTGGCTGCTCTCTGGGGCCAGGCGACTCACTTCCGAGCCACCGAGTGGAGCAGGTGCCAGGCAGGCAGGTATGGGGTTGGCTTCTGTGGCAAGTCTCACGGCAGCATCTTGCTGCAAACAGCAGGAGCAGCAGAGTGGGGGGGGGGCGCGGGCAGTGAGGAAGCAAGCACCAGATCTGTCACCACCCCCACACACATACATTTCCCAGACAGGCTCTTGGAGTGGGGCTCAGTCTGCCCCCACCTTCTCTTTGAACAAGTCTCACGATGAAAGTGGGGTGGGGGCCAACAGACCCATTGCACAGATGGGGAAAACGAGGCTCAGAGAGGGAGCAAGACTTGCAGGGAGCCCTGTCTTAGAGCGGTCTGGGGGGTCCCAGCGATGGGCTCGGCGCCACCTATCCTGAGTATTGATGTAAATTATGAACCCTCTTGGGGAAAGAATTCTTTCCCGAGCCCATCTTGGAGAAGGAGCTGAGGCAGCTTGTCTAGCTGGTAGGCAGGGGCGGGACTCAAGCCTCGAGCTGGGATGCACCGGGCAGGCCTCCCGGGGCCTGGCTCGAAGGCCAGGTCGGATCAGCAGGGCCAGGGTGGGGTGGGCGTGCTGCATGGCTAATCAGCTTCCCGCAGACCGCACTGGGCAGCCCCACACCTCGCTTGTGTTCCTGGGCCGCACCCCAGCAGATGATCCTGCACAGTGATTTCATGGGCCTTTCATTTCCAAAGCCTGACAGCGGGCAGCCGGCACGCCTGCTCCCGGGAGATGGGGACGGACCCCCGGGTGTCTACGGCAGCTGGCCTGGCAGATCAAATCTGCTGGCCACACTGCGTCCCTCCTGGCACCGCGGGGGAGACCTGGCTCTGTCAGCTGCGATGTTGACAGTGCAGAAAAGCTCTGCCCTTCAGCTGCGGTGGCTGCCAGGAGAAAGGACGGCCGGGCGGTGTGTTTCTTAGGGCACCCCAGACGCCCCACATTTGCTGCAAGCTGGTCCAGGGGCAGGAGCAGGCGGCTTAGCAGGAAACTGGTCAGCCAAGGTGTGGGCTCTAAAATTTCAACACCTGTTTCCCAGGCACTGTCGCCTCCCGTGACCTGGATCTGCCCACAGGAGTTGGGTTTCGGGCCAGAGACGCGGAGCCAGGCAGCAGGAAGGCCGGGAGCAGGCAGGGGTCGCTGATACAAGACCCCTGGCCTGTGGGTCCTGACTCTCAGGGCGAGGGCTCGGCTGGGAGATGGGAACGCCTGTGTTCACACCAGGTCTCCTGCACCTACCTCCTGGCTCTGTGCAGTTGGAAATCAGAGAAGACAGGACACACTTAAAGATGGCCTTCAGGGCAGGGGAAGAGGGTCCCCGTCTGGTCAAAGGACACCAGGCTAGGAAGGGCCCGTGACTCCAATATGTGGCAGGTGAAGAGGCACTGTAGACAGGTCTGCTCCTCCCACTGCCTCACACCGGGACGCTGAGCCACAGAGAAGCCCCCTCCCCACTGTGCCAGCAGAGCTGCAAAGGACCAAGAGCAGACAGCTGGAGCCAGGGCCAGCACAGCCTGGGGTACCCCTGCCTGCCCCCTCTACATTCTCTGCTGAGGTGTTGCATATGAGCAGGGAGAGGGACACCGACTGGTCACTCTCCCGGGCTGTCACCAACTGCCCATGCCAGGCTGAAACACAAGAACACAGGGCACACACACCACTCACACCTCCCCGAAGACGGGCTGCACTTTGCAGAGGAAGAAACAGGCTCGGAAGTCATTCGTCCCCCTTCCCTCCCTCCCTCTCCTTCCTCCTCCTGAAATTCTCTTCGTTCTCCCAGGAGTGTCTTAAACGTCCTCTCAGCACACTTCAACCCCTCTCCTTGCTGGCACTCCAGCTCGGGGCCACCATGCCCAGGCTCACCAGGAGGCTTGGCTGAGACGGCACCCACCTTGCCACAGAGCCAGCCCACCATGCCAGGCAGTGACAGCCCAGCTCCATCTTGTCCATCTCCAACCAGACCCCAGACCTGCTTGGGTCCCAAGATGCCACACCTTCCCTGCCCCCAATGGTCTCCCCTAAAGCCCTTGCTCCTCCCCAGTCTGCAGACCCCCTTCGAGACCACCTCATCAGCACCTCCCAGCTTCTCCGCCCACGGCAGCTGGTGGCAGCCCGAAGCAGGCTGGCTAATGGTGGTGAGGAGGAAGGGGAGGGGCCGGGGTGGGGCCGCTACATGAATTCCACGTGTGTGATGTGTCAGGCGCCTCTCGGGCGGGCGGGTCCATGCCCATGCGGGCCTCATTCAATTTCACCCGACCTGGAGGCAGACTCATTATCTACCTGATGGTTTGACATCCCAAACCATCAAGCACCCTCCCTACACGATCACACAGCTAGGAAGGCGGCCCCCCCAAAAGGAATCAGAGCCCCCCAAAGTGCAGGCACCGCTACAGCCCGGGGGCTTCCCAGGACCGGAGTTCCCAGCATTGACTATCCCGCTCACTCAGCTCCGGAGCCTCTCCTGGGAGAGGCCCAGCGGCCCAGAAGGGGGCAGGGCTGGGAGAAGCAGCCTCCCCTCTCCCACTTCCCACAGCCTCCCCGCCAGGAGGGGGCAGGGGCGCAGCACTGAGAGCTGAGCCAGGGAGAGGAAATAACTCCAGAGAGCTGCGTGGAGGCCGGCTGGAGAGGGATGGCCGCAGCCCTGGGCAGCTGTGGTCAGCGCCCCTTCCCGTGCGGACACCACTGGCCACATGGTGGACACGATGTCTGGCCAGCGCTGTGAGGGGGGGGTGGGCGCGGGGAGGCCAGCCCCACCCCCAGCCCACACTGGGGGCCAGTGTCTGCCCCTCCCCCAACAGCTCCTGAAGACGCACAGGCGCAGGAAAGGGGCGGACAAAGCCTGGCCTCTGGAGGGGCGGAAAGCCGCTGAAGTCACTGGCAGCGGGACTGAGTCACAGCCGCTTCACTTCCTGCCGGCACAGGCAGAGGGAGAGAGAGAGAGGGGCGGGGACACCTCCCTCCGGAGTGGGCAGCACAGCAGAATGATCCGGGCTCCATGGACC
>PVHY01033948.1:0-10756 GCA_004024945.1 Uropsilus gracilis | reverse complement strand
TTATTTCTGCCAATATGAGTCTTTCTAGTTCCATCCAGGTTGCTGCGAATGACATGTGTTTGTCCTCCTTGATGGATGCGTAGTATTCCATCGTGTATATGTACCACATTTTTTTTAGCCAATCATCCGTTTGGGGGCATTTGGTTTGTTTCCAATTCTTTGCAACTGTAAACAGGGCTGCAATGAACATGCGTGTACACGTGTCCTTTTGAATTAATGTCTTCATGTTCTCTGGGTATATTCCTAGTAGTGGGATTGCTGGGTCGAATGGTAAGTCCACATTCATTTGTTTGAGGGTCCTCCACACAGTCTCCATAGTGGCTGGACCAGTTTGCACTCCCACCAGCAGTGTAAGAGAGTTCCTTTTTCTCCACATCCGCGCCATCTGTTATGTGTTTTTAAACTGAGGTGCTGAACCTAAAATGCTCCTGCTAAAAATAAATAAATAAATAAAATCACCCTGTAGAGATGGCGGCATTATTAGTCATGTATATTCACAAGCCAAGGGGAAAGGCCACCACAAGTCTCACTGTACAACATACCCTCAAGAATTGGGTAAATGTGCAGGGTCTATAGGATGACTTTGTATGATCCAAAGGATGCTGAATCGACCAATATGTTTGAATCATCATACAGGCTGGTCAGGGACAAAAACCTGCTACATGGGAATAACTAATGCCTGTGCCCCTGATAAAGATGGTTGTTTGGTAGGGGATGTTATCTGTAACTAGAGAGTGTGGAGGGAGACTCTACTAGGCACTTTTGAGGACTGGTTTCACCAAAAGTGGGGGCAGCCTATAATTTTGGCCTTCATTTTCAACCTTTCTCCTTTGTGCAGTTTCCACGGAAAGAAGTTTGCAGACATCAAGGGTCTCATCTCTGCTCACCAGTCCTACAGACTCAGCAATTTTCCTGTATAATCTTAATGACATCACACAAACTGGCTTGCAGTTTCCCCACATTTAAACTACCCTGCTGCAGGGAATTTACACTGTATTGCTCTCACCTAAGAACACTTCCCCACTCATCCATTCTTCTTCCTTTCCTAGAAACCATGGGCAGTAACTCAGCTTCTTTGATTGTGGTTCCTACCCTCGAAAGTTACATGGTCTCTTATTCCCCAAATATCTGAAGAGCCGATATTTGAAGAATAAGAGAAAGCGAGTTAGGAACCTCTCTAACTTGTTGATATTTCCTACATTGTTTCATAAGCTACGCTTATACGGTTTCATTTACAAATCAAAAGACTGCAAAGACTCAGGAAAATCAAGGTTGACCATGATTTATTTTTTTTTCCATCCCATTATTCCCCCAATTGTACTTTGGGATTCTTTCCTCTTTCCACTCAAATTCATATGATGTCATGTCTTGACTTCAAAAGCTTCAGACATCATAGGGGCGGTTGGAAACTGCTTCACGTTCCCGGGAGGTAAAAGCTCCTGCATTTCTTCTTTGTACTAATTCTTGTTCCTCCCTTAAAGCCTCTTCGTATTGTTCCACGAAGACATCAGGAACGGTGTCGTTGACTTTCGCTATGTATTCCAAGACTTTCATCTTACTCGTTTCTTGGTAGCTGCGTGAGCCCCATAGGAATTCGTAACGAGGGGGATTGCTATTAGCTATCCGACGGCATTTCAAATACTTCATTTTCACAAGATCCTTGATCAACTTCTTAGGCTCGCCATAAACCGCGTGTTTCCTGCCAGCATAGACTTCCATCATATGCAAAAATTCCCAGACTTCTTCTTCAGTAGCCGAATTCCCCATCATAAAGATGAACCCTAGGATCATCATGACAAGGCCAGTTTTGGGTAAACACTTGCCTTCGTACACTCTCCCATTGTGAGGGAGTCCCAGCTGGCTGATCAGGTCATACAAGTGCTCCATCGGGTCGACTTCAATCAATGCCACGGCAAACACAGCTTCGAGGCGATCCGCAGTTTTTTCAAGAATCTCAGGGAAGTATCTGTTGTCGACAATTTTAAGCATATCTTCTCTTTTAATGAGTTTGTCCACTTTATACTTGTGGAGAATAAATTGTGCGAGGATTTCTGTATGCACGATGAGAATATCGCCGAATGACAGCTCAGTAGTTAGCTCCTGGGAAAATGGATGATTCTCATCTTGGCTATTGTCATCCGGTATTAGCAGAGAAATGGCTCCGGAAACTTCCTGGATCGTGGTAGCAGAGTCAATACTCGATAAAATCTCGGGAAGAGATTCCCAAAGGGAGGAGTTGGAAGAAGCCTCGTCTTCGTCTGCTGCCATGGCTGGAGCTCTGAGCTGAGGCTGGGACATACGCCGCACCTCTTGGCGCCTCCTATGGGTGCGCCGCCTTCTCTGAATGCGAGGCATGATGACTTATCAGTGGCAGGAGTGAAAATGCAGGGCCGCTGATGAGGGGTGCTGGAGAAGGAAGGTTGAAAGGGTGTGAGCTTTCTTGGAAGGGAAATACAACGCAGGCCATCAGGCAAGCTACATGGGCAGCTTCATGGGGCACTGAGATAGGAACCCACAGGATCCCTGACTCCTAATTTTGGGATCAGATCCCTTGGGCAACCGGGGATGGGTGTGAGTGTGAGCTTTTGGCTGCCTCCTGACAGCCCTGCCTCAGGCAGATACAGAAACAGTGACTAGCATTCTTCTAGACGGTGGTGGTCCTCTTCCAATCAAGATTGTAAGATCGACTGGTGACAGAAAGATATACCCTTTCCCTCCGCTAAGGAAAAGATTAAGACCCTTACCCTTTAGACGTCATAGGAGTAGCTGACTGTCACACCCTGTCACTATACCCTGGTATACAGGGCTACCAGCAAGGCCAGACCTCTCAATGGTCCCCTCAGATCTGAGGGGTGATAGTTTCCTAAGTCTTCATTCAAGGTCCTCACCTTCCCTCCAGGTCCTTACCTATCCCTCTGCTATCATATAGCTGACATCTCAAACCTCCTTGGATTCCATTAGGACAATTGTCCTCAGTTTTTCAGCCCTGTGCTGATTGCATGCTGGAGAAACCTCTGTTCTAGCTTCCTTGCATTCCCAGGTGTTATTAAGGCTCCTTACTTTGACTTCGCATAGGAAGTGCCCCCAGCGTACATTTTTTTTTTTTCAGCATTCCAAAATGTCTGGGATGCGGCAAAAGCGTATCTAAGAGGAAGGTTCATAGCAATACAGGCCCATATCAAAAACCAAGAAAATAACCAAAAAAACAACCTAATCTACCAACTTGAAAAATTAGAAAGAGCAACAGAAAAACCCAAAATCCAGCAGAAGACAAGAAATAACAAAAATAAAAGAAGAAATAAATAATCTAGAAACCAAAAAGACTATCCAAAAGATTAACGAAACCAAAATCTGGTTCTTTGAAAAAATAAACAAAATTGATAAGCCCCTTGCAAAGCTCACAAAGGAAAGAAGAGAGAAAATCCTAATAAGCAGAATCACAAACGAAAGAGGAGAAATTACAACAGACACAAAAGAAATCCAATGGATAATAAAAGAGTACTATGAACAACTATATGGAAATAAATACAACAACCTGGATGAGATGGATAGGTTCTTAGAAAGATACAACTCCCCAAAATTAAACAAAGATATAGAGAACTTAAACCATTCACAAGCAGCAAAATTGAAGCAGTCATCAAAACTCTACCTAAAAACAAAAGCCCAGGACCTGAAGGCTTTACAAATGAATTCTACCAGACATTCAAATAAGAAATAATGCCTGCGCTACTACGCTTTTCCAAAAAATTGAGAAAGAAGGAAAACTGCCAAACATTCTACGAAGCAAACATCACACTCATACCAAAACCAAATAAGGGCAGCACCAAGAAAGAAAACTATAGACCAATACCCTTAATGAAAACAGATGCAAAAATCTTAAACAAAATCCTGGCAAACCGAATCCAACGATGCATTAAAAGCATCATTCACCATGACCAAGTGGGATTTATCCCAAGGGCACAAGGATGGTTTAACATCCGGAAATCAATGAACATAATCCACCACATCAACAAAGAGAAAAACAAAAACCACATGATCATATCAATAGATGCAGAGAAAACATTTGACAAAGTCCAGCATCCATTCATGATAAAAACCCTGGAAAAATTAGGGATTAAAGGAACTTACCTCAATATGATAAAAGCTATCTATGACAAACCTATGGCAAATATCATCCTAAATGGGTAAAAACTAAAAGCATTCCAGTTGAGATCTGGAACTAGACAAGGATGCCCACTCTCCCCACTACTCTTTAACATTGTACTGGAAGTTCTAGCTAGGGCAATAAGGCAAGAGAAAGACATAAAAGGGATACAAATAGGCAAAGAGGAACAGAAGCTATCATTATATGCTGATGACATGATTCTCTATATAGAAAACCCAAAAAAATCCACAGAAATATGACTTGAAATAATAAACCAGTTCAGTAAGGTAGCTGGATACAAAATCAACACACAGAAGTCAGTGGCTTTCCTATATGCAAAAAGTCAAATAGAAGAAGAAATCAGAAAAACATCCCATTTACCATCACACCAAAAAAAATTAAATACCTGGGAATAAACCTAACAAAAAACGTGAAAGAATTATACAAAGAAAATTTTAGAACGCTCCTAAAAGAGATAGAAGAAGACATAAGGAAATGGAAAGACATTCCCTGTTCATGGATTGGAAGAATTAATATCAGTGTACTTAATAAATTGTGGCTGCACTTCAAACTCAGTCTTTCACCTCCTATAAACCTTATATTTACACATTTTGGGTCAATTCAGCCTTGTAACCCTATTGGAGTTCGAAGGATTGAAATCAGGGTAGGGCCAGAAATTTTTCTAACCCTTTTTATTTAGTGGTGCATAGTCTGGGTCATTGATTTCAACACTGTCAGAGACTGGAATTTTTCTTTCCCTCCCTTAGCATAATACTCCCTTAGCGTAATTCCAGAACCACCCTTGGAACCTCCCAAAAGGAAGTGAGGAGATCCTCATCAGCCTTACCTATCGTTGGTCTTCTGAGGCCTGGAGAAAGGAGTGAATTCTATGGTGCCCCCAGTGTGGTGGGGAACGGGTCACCCTTGGTCCTCACGGTACTCACCTTCACCTCCTACTACTGCCCTTAGGCTACAACCCTTGGACTAAGTCCCTTACCCCTTTATGTCATCGTATGATGATCTGACTGCATCACACCCTGTCACAATACCCTGGTATCCAGGGCTACCAGCAAGGCCATGGCTCTCAATGCCCCCATCATTTCTGAGGGAGAGAGATTCCAAAGCCCTCAATCAAGGTCCTTACCTTCCTTTATCTTTATCCTTCCTTCTGCTCCTATGTTGCTGAGATCAAAAACTTCCTTGGGGTCCATGAGGATCAAGGTCCTCTGCTTATTATCCCTGTGCTGACTGGGTAGTGGGTAAACCTCTGTTCTAGCTACCCTGCATTCTCGAGCTCAGGGCTTACTTTGGCGTCACATAGGGCCCAGTACCCCAACATTCTTAGTAAGTGGTGGCTGCACCTCAAACTCAGGGTTTCACCTCCCATAAACTTTATACATGTTGGTTAAGTTCCAGCCTTACAGATCTGAATGGAATCCTAAGGTCTGCAACCAGGGTAGGGCCAGTGATTTATCGTATCCTTTTCAATGAGTGGTGTATACTCTGAGTCTGATTTCAGTACTGTCAGAATCTGGAATTTCTCTTTCCCTCCCTTACTCTAATACTAAACCCAGAACCACCCTGAGAACCTCCCAAAAGGAAGTGATATTCTCCTCAGCCATACCTGTCGTCGGTCTTCTGAGGCCTGGAGTGAGGTGTGAATTCTACAGTGCTCCCAGGTTTGTGGGGCACGGGTTACCCTTGGTCCTCACGGTATTCACCTTCACCTCCTACTGCTGCCCTTAAGCTACAAGCCTCGGACTAAATCCCTTTCCCCTTTATGACATCATAGGAGGATCTGACTCTGTCACACCATGTCACAATACCCTGGTATCCAGGGCTACCAGCAAGGCCAGGGCTCTCAATGGCTCCCTCATTTCTAAGGGGAGTTTCCTAAACCCTCATTCAAGGTCCTTAACTTTCCTCCTAGCAGGATCTGGGACTGCTTTTCCTCACTTAAGTGATCCTCTCCTCATACCAAGGCCCTCACATCTCTAACTCACTTTTTGTCCAGCATACCCGACTGCCATGCCCAAAACCTCATGGTCTGAGACAGGAACAGTCTGTGTCACTGCTTGGCTCTAATATCTGTGTCTCAGATGCTAATCTCAATTGTTTTAGGTTTCAAAACCACAGACCAAGGTCCTTATGTGAACAGGCAAACCAGGTCTCTCACATTCCACCCAGAAAGCCAAACTCTGAACCCCAATACGGTCTTTTCACAAATGAATTTATTACATATTAGATGGCTGCCAAAGGACTTAGAGCGTTAGTGCTGTAAAAGAAGTTAGCTCCCAGAATGGCAGGGGTTGTTGTGATTATATGGCTTGGGGAGGGTTGAGGGGAGCGATCGGAAGGAAAGTGTTTGTGTTGGGACAGGAAGGGAATGAGGAGCTTAACATACCCAGGCCCAAGGAGGTGCTAGGCAATGTAAGCGCCATGAGTTTAGGTGCCTTCTCCAGCAGTGTTCCCTGGTGGTTGACAGTGTATAACCACCAGCAGATGTTTGCCCTAGTGTTACCAACCTCACTGGAGAGGCACGGAGAAATTTGATAGAGCTATAACATAAGTAGTTCTCAAGGTTCCCAAGAGAATGCAATTAGAGAATTAATCACAAAGGGGTGGAGAGTGGGGGTGGGGGAAATGAGTGCTTAGTTATCTGGCTTCGAGTAAGTGGTCCCCAGGATATGCCATGATGCTACTCCTGCCAGTGCTCTACCAGAAATGATATTAGGACTCAGGATCCTCAGGGACCTCTCTGTTCACTGCAGGGATGTGCCCTTTGTTTGCAGGATCCTCACCTTGACTCTTGGCAGGCCCTGGGTATTCTTTTTGTTCAACATAAGGATTTTCACATTGACCCAGAAAGCCCTTAGACCAAGACTCTCATGTCCTTGAGAATCCGGAAGTGTGAGCAAGGACCCTACCTTGGCCCTTGAGATGGAAAGCAGACATAGACCAGTCTCTTTGACTCCAGTGGTTATAGAGTGCTGCTGTCTCCTCAGTCTTCATTCATTAGTCTCCCCTCTAATGCCCACCTCTTCTATGAAAGGCTCCCTGGGGAAGGCCATCTCCTTCCATGCTCTTGATTATTCTCCCTACTGAAAACCTTTCAGAGAAAAGAGTTGTGTCCCAGGAGTGATGTGAGATAGGAAACTGCAGCAAAAGCACGGACCCAAGATAGGTATCATGCTATCAGAAAATATCCCAAACTCTTTCTTTGCTTCTCAGCCAGCCTGCACCTGCTATGAAGCCTGGCTTGCAATAGATTTACTCTTTACAAGGAAGGAACTGAGCCAAATGGTTTAGTGAGCCCCTGATCTTCCGAGGTTCACTGGCATTTCCTTTTTAGGTAATGATATTGTTGCCAAACACTATCTTTTTCTTTATTTCTTCAATGTTTAGTATTATTTTGATATTTTTATTGTATTTTCCTTGAGCTACATGTTCCCAAACAATATTGGGGGTGTGAAGTCTTACTTTTTAACATTTACAATAGATTTTAGAGTAGGAGCCTATATATGAAGTAATACAAGGTGTGACCCTAGCTTGAGGGGGTGGCAGCGCCTGGCTCCAGAGGAATTTGGTGCCAGGGTCTAGTTTAGCTCTGCCAGCCCTATTCACATTCACCAGCCCTGAATGTGAGAATACCCCAAGTTCTTAAGCAGCAAAGTGAGTCAAATAAGGTCTATCATGTAGGACCACAGACACACACACATATATGATGCATGTGAAACACTTGGCAGTGCTGGGCAAAGTTTGTTGCTTTAAAAATCATTTTGACTCCAGATAACAACCCTCCCTCACCCTCCCTCACCCTCCCTCACATAATTTTATTTCCATCTGATATTACAGACCATGCAACTCCAAACGATACAGTAATCCACGAAAGACAGAATACCACTAAGCAGGTAAAAGTAAGTCCTATTTCCCAGTGGTGCATTTTTTTGCTTAGCACAGCTGTGATCTCCAGTTAAATACAACTCAAAGGACAAGCAACTTCTTCCCAGGTGCCTTCCCACCCAAATTATCCCCGTTTTCATTCATTTCACCACCACCAAGAGTCAAGCCTTCTCTTATGATTTGACAAATTACACTCACACAAATCAAAATGCCCATTAAATGGAGCA
Source organism: Uropsilus gracilis (assembly GCA_004024945.1). Taxonomy (NCBI): domain Eukaryota; kingdom Metazoa; phylum Chordata; class Mammalia; order Eulipotyphla; family Talpidae; genus Uropsilus; species Uropsilus gracilis. The sequence goes on along the minus strand of PVHY01033948.1, from coordinate 2,482 downwards.
ATTTCAGCTCCTACTACAGGAAAAGAATGACAGTTCAGTAGATTTCTGATTATTTTTACTTCAAGGGAACATTCATCTTCATTTCTCATTTCTCATTAACCTTCCGGACACACCTAACACACCTCTATTATGTGCACTGTATTCAAGTGTTCCAGGATAAGCTCACAGGATCCCTTCCATTTTGGCCTCAGGTGAAGATTTTGTCCAGTTTTCCCACAACCCTAGTAGCTGGTAAGACTGGAGCTCCATCCCATGTCTAGTCTCTCAACTCTAAGATTTTCCATCTGAGAATGTGGCCCTGAACACCACTCCCATAGCATCCTCTGGCCGCAATACCTCCAGGTTGGAAATTACCACCCACCAAGGGAATGGCACTTTCCCAAGAACTAGTGAGCCAAGATCAGGTACTTGACACTTTAAGGTTCTAATATAGAACCACCCCTTGGGTACCGCTTCTTTATATTTGTTAGAGTCTCTCACCATCTTATGTCATAGCTTCTTTAAAGATTTAAGATTGTGACTTCAATTTCCTTTACCATCCATAGTACCATCCATAGTACCAACAGAACCTTCCAAAGAGCAGATGCTCATTTAATGCTAAAGGAATAAAAGTTAACAGACAAGTGGACTCAAGTATTCATGCTTTATTTGAACAAGAACAAACAGAAAAAAGCAAAGGAAGATTTGACCAGGATTTACCCATTTCACCATTTTGTGATGCCAATTTTCTTGTATTATTTGTTCTCATTTAACAAAAAAATCCTATTCCAATGCCAGGTGATCTCATTGTGTCACAAAATATTTAAGATTTTTCACTTTGTTTACAAACAACAAATTCTGAATGTTAAATACAAACAGAACAAATGGGTCATCCATGACAATCAATATGCGTTACAAACAAAATAAACCATCAAGAAAAGAACTACTTTTTTTCAAACCAGGCCTACAAGTTACTCATTACAACAGGAAAAAAAAATAGAGATATATCTCTTCTCTCAAATCACTGCTTCCTCCCACTACATAAAACTCAGGCTGCTCTTTTCAAACACCTAGTGGGGAAGCTGCCCCAGGCCTCCCTAGATACGGGATGAGCTGGACTGCTTGGCTCCGCGGGATTCACAGGCCTCAGCACTGGGGCAAGACCCGGCCACAGCTCCCACTCCTGCCCTCTCTGCCTCCTCTCTCAGAGCCTCCTCATACAGCTCAGGGAAGGAACTGGGGCTGGTATTGCTGACATTGGCCAGAACCTTGAGCACATTCATCTTGGTGGTTTCATTGTGAGCCCTCGGACCCCACAGGAACTCATAGCTGGGAGGATTACTACCGGGCACCAGGCAGCGCTCCAGGTACTTTTGCTGCACCATTTCTTGGCGGAGGAACATGCCTGGCTCCCCCAGGATTATATGCTTCATGCCAGGGTACACCCCCAAGGCATGAAGGAACTCCCAGATATCGGCCTCTGAGGCCCGGTTACCCTTCATGAAGATTACCCCCAGGATCAGCATCAGGAAGCCCGTCTTGGGCAAGCGCACTTCAGCAGCCAGGTTAACCTCGCTGGGGAAGGCCACCTTGCTGACCAGGATATAGGTGGAGTTGACAGGGTTGACTTCCTTCAGCACCAGGCCAAACACCATCTCCAAGCGGTCGAAGGCTCTCTTGAGGATCTCGGGGAAGTGCTTCTTGAACTTCTTGCTGATCAAATTCAGCAGGTCTGCCTGAGTGATGGGCTCCTGGGCTTGAAACTTCTCCAGCATGAACGGCACCAGTAAACTGGCCTTACTGGTGAGGGGATCCTTGCGGGCTCGCAGGATGGCGGCTGCAGCCCGCCAGGAGATGCGGGCAAGCACTTCCTTTTCACTTATGGCACCTCCCTCAGCACCTCCTTCAGCACCTCCCTCAGCACCTCCCTCAGCACCTCCCTCAGCACCTCCCTCAGCACCTCCCTCAGCAATTGGCATTGATGCTCCTGCATCAGAGCAGCTAGAGGCCTTGGCTTTCTCTGCCTCCTGGGGAGGCCCAGCAGCAGAAGAGCTGGTAGGAGTAGCCTCAGATTCAGGAGGGAGGGAGGAGGGGGAAGAGGCACACTCCTCCCCCTTTGCCAAGGAGGCCTGGCCCTGGCCCTGGCCCTGGCCCTGGCCACCACTGAGACTTTGAGCCACCCCCCGGGCCTGCTGACGACGCTTCTCCCGGGCCCGGAGCTTGCTCTTCTGACCGCGAGGCATGCTGGCACTGGTCAGGGACAACAGGCACCAATGGGGCCACCTGCATGAGGGAGAATGACAGGGTGTGAGCACCCACCACAGGGAGATGCCTCCTTGCCTTTGACCAAGGCCACCTCTGGGGGTCCCTGACAGTGCTGCTCTAGCACCCCAAGAAGGCTCCTGGTTTCCTGTCAGTCAGAACCCTGACCACCCTACGGAGGAAGATCCAGTGAGCCTCAGCCTGCCAGCTCTGCCTGGCCTGAGAGCAGAGGCCACCGGTC
>PVHY01033947.1:0-10761 GCA_004024945.1 Uropsilus gracilis | reverse complement strand
CCCCACTCTCCCCTCCCTTCCCCCCCTTTCCCTCCTGCTCACAGTTGTGTACTTCGTTTTGGTGCTTAGCTTGTTTTGACTTTCCTCAAGGCTTTTGTTTATTTTTTCACTATATCCCATATATTAGTGAAACCATATGGTTTCTGCCTTTTTCTTTATGGCTTGTTTCTGCTAATATGATTTCTTCTAAATACATCCATGTTGTTATGAAATCGTCGAATTTGTAATTTTTGATTGATGAGTAATATTCCATTGTGTATATATACCACATTTTTTTCATCCAGTCATCTGTTTGGGGGCATTTAGGTTGCTTCCATGTCCTTGCAATTATAAATTGTGCTGCAGTAAACATCCGGGCACAGGTGTCCTTTTGTACCCACATATAGGTCTCTTTTGGGTAGATTCCCAAGAGAGCAATTGCTGGGTCAAATGGTAGTTCCATTTTCATTAACTTGAGGGTCCTCCACACCCCTTTCCATAGTGGTTAAACCAGTTTACATTCCCACCAGCAGTGTAGTAGTGTTTCTTTCTCTCCATATCCTCACCAGCAATTCTTGTTGCCTGTCCTTTGGATGTGGGCCATTCTTACAGGTGTAAGGTGGTATCTCATTGTGGTTTTGATTTGCATTTCCCTTATTACTAGCGATGTTGAGCAATTTTTCATGTGCCTGCTGACCATTTGTATTTCCTCTTTGGAGAAGTGTCTTTTTAGTTCTTCTCCCCATTTTTTGATTGGGCTTTTTGTTTTGCTTTTGTTTAGTTGTGTGAGTACCCTGTGGATCTTCATTATTAAACCCTTATCACTCATGTGGAGGGCAAAGATTTTTTCCCATTTGGTTGGGCATCTTTTAGTTTTTTTCTGTTGTCTCTTTTGCTGTACAGAAGCTTTTTAGTTTGATGTAGTCCCATCTGTTTATTTGTTTTCCTTCATTTTTTTTTTGCCATCTGTAGATGTTTCCAGAAAGGGATTTCTGAACTGTAGTTCATGGAGAGTTTTGCCCAAGTTTTCCTCTATGTATATGTACCCCTTTTTGATGGCACAAACTAGACCTAGGACACACCAGTATGTCCCTGGTAAGGGTAAAGGAAGGAGAAATGTTCATTGTGGGTTTTTTTTCAGAGGGGGAGTGACACCTTCCAAAACCTTCCACAATTCAACCAAATATAGCAAAAAATATAGAGTCCAAGCAGTCCTTTTACTCAGAGACTCCATTTCTAGGGAGACAACATAGAGTAAAATTAAGAATGAACTTGAGGCCAGCTTCTTGGTCTCCAATCTCAGTTCAATCTCTTTCATTGGTTGGTGACCTTCAGTAAGTCACTTACTTGCTCCAAGCCCCAGTTTCATGGGGGGGGGTGATATTTGTACCTACTTAATGAGGATGCACATATAATAAATGTTATAAAAATTAAAAAGAAAATGCTGAAAGGTTTATACTGAAGAATAGAGATGAATCTGTATCTGGCTTTGCTGCTGTTTGAAGAACCTATAGATTATGAGAAAGGCTAGTTGAGGGTGAGGATATAAGAATAGAATTCTACCATTGTGTGGTTCTAATGTCTAGAGTCAGAGACCGGATAAACAGGTGGCTACAGCCAGATGATTCATGTGATTCCGCCAGGGAAGTCAATTTTTTTTGCTACGTTTTATTGAGGTATAGTTGACATATAACACTGGTTTTAAGTATATAATGACTCAATCTTTGTATACATTGCAAAATTATTTCGCATTAAGTCTAACGACTATCTGTCACCATATCAAGTTAGCGTTTCAGGATTTAGTATCTTGGTATCTTTCAACTATGTCCTATAATATCATTGATTGTAGTTTGACATTCCCAAGTCTCCCCTCTCGTTCTTCTTTCCCTTCCCAAACCCTCCTTCACTTCTTCCTTCCTCCCTCCTACCCTCCATCTTCTCTCACTCCCTTCCTTCCTTAGTAATTAAAATATTTTTCTTACAGTGTGTAATTCTCATAGTTCTGCTACCACCATATCATCTTTGAGCCACCACCATATTCCCTTGTTTCCATGACTTATTTCTTTCACAAGTGTAAAGTTGTTTCTCTTGATCTCCTTTATCTGCCTTCCACATGCCCTTAACCCCTCCACTCTGGCAAATACCAATCTGCTCTCTGGTATCTATGAGTCCTTAATCACACCTAACCATCTCAACCAGTAGTCTGTCATTGCTTTGTGAGAAGCATGGTGAACTTTCCATGTTATTTTTATTTATTAATTAAGTTTTAAAACTAAATTAGGAAAAATATTGAAGTACCATTAATTTATAGCATTATATAGGTTTCAGGTATAGAGTATGTACTTGAACATTTTTATGTAATGCATTGTTTACCATCAAAAGTCTAGCTCCATCCTTCACCATACAATTGACCCCTTTTATCTATTTTACCCATTCCACTCTTCCCTTTGATAAATACTATTTTTTCATAGTGTCTAAGAGTTTGCTATTGTTTTTCTTTGTATAATAATTTTTTTTTATCTTCCACATATGAGAGTGCTTGTCTTTGACTTATTTTACTTAGCATAATAATACCCTCTAGATCCACCCATATTTTCACAAATAATAGGTTTTCATTTTTTAACACCTGAGTAGCATTTCATGGTGTGTGTGTTTGTGTGTGTGTGTGTGTGTGTGTGAGAGAGAGAGAGAGAGAGAGAGAGAGAGAGAGAGAGAGAGGAGAGCTTCTTTATCCAGTCATCTATTGATGGACACAGGTTATTTCTAATTCTTGACTACTTATTATGAATGAGTACTGCTGATGACATGGGGATACACATATCTATTCAAATATGTGTTCTATACCCTTCAGATAAATAATCAGGAGTGGGATGGCTGGATTATATGGCATTTCTTTTCTGTTTTTTTTTTTTTTTTTGTAGACTAGGTCTTGCTATTTTTGCCCGTGGAACCGCAGGCTCTCGTTGCCCGGGGTACCCCAGACTCAAGCAATCCCCAGCCTCAGCTTCCCAGGTAGCTGGGATTACAGGCACGTGCCACCACGCCCTGCTATTTTTTTAGAACTAGGTCTCGCTACAGGCCCCATGCGGGACTCGAACCACGATCCCTAGCCCCGGCCGCTTCATAGGCTGAAGCTTACAGACCCGAGCCACCGTGCCCGGCTCTATTCCTAATTTTTTAAGGAATCTTGCTCCACACTGTTTTTACATACTGGCCATACCAATTCACATTCCCATGAACAGTGTATGGGGTTCCTTTTTTTCCCATATCCTTACCAGCTTTTGTTTCTTCTTATTTTATTTTGATTTTTTTGGTAATAGTTTGGTAACTCTTGTTTCTTATCTTTTTTGGTAACAGACATCCTCACAGGTATCAGGTGATAATCTCATTTTGTTTAAAATCTGAGGATTACAAGGTCAGTTTATATATCAATTTCAATAGTTCTATTATCTATCTATCTATCTATCTATCTATCTATCTATCTATCTATCTATCTGTCTGTCTGTCTGTCTGTCTGTCTGTCTGTCTGTCTGTCTGTCTGTCTGTCTGTCTCATCTAGCTCTCCATATCCATCCATCCATCCATCCATCCATCCATCCATCCATCCATCCATCCATCCATCCATCCACCCACCCAGCTATCTAGCTTTCTGTCTAGCTCTCCATATGAGGGTTTCTTAACCTTGACACTATTGATTTTTTTTGAGATAATTCCTTGTTGTGGTAGCCTGTTCCAGGCATTGTAGGATGTGCAGCATTATAATGCTTGGTCTCTACCTATTCTGGTAGTATTGTGCTCCCATTCTCAGTTTTAACAAATAAAGATGTCTCTAGACAAGAGTAGAAAACAAGTGGGGAGAACAGCACAATAGACTGAGATGGAGTAGCATGGATGCTGTGGTGGTGTTTAATTAAAAAAAAAGTCTCCAGACATTCCCAAATGTCCTCTGTCAGGGAGCAGAATTTCCGTCATTTAAGAAATGCTAATTTGTGTCTATTGATATAATATAACCAACTATGTATTGATGCATAATTAAGCATCCCCCAAACATAGTAAGCTTAAACAACTATTGCTTCACATTTATTAATTAGTGTCACTCCTGTGGTCTCATTTCAGGGAGAGCTGGGCTGAAGAGCCTCCATGTGGCCTCTCTCTCACACCATGTACTGTCACATCCTCTACAGCTTTCTATGTGGTTTATTTCCATCTAGCAAGATATCCTGGACTTTCTTACAACATGACAGCTAGGTTCCAAGGGAGCAGAAAGGAAGTTGCCAAGCATTTTAAGCCTCAGTAATCACTTCTGCCATATTTTGTGTCAAAGCACATCATTATTAGGCTAGCTCAGATTCAAAGGAAGGAGAAACAGATTCCAACTTGTATATAAAGGAAATGCTGAAATTGTTGGCTACCATCTTTGGGACTAGCTATCACAAATATATATAATAATTATCAGCTACTATATAATTATATGTCATTATATATAATTATATAACATATAATATATAATAATTATTAATATGATAATTAATTATTATATATAATTGTGATAGCTAGTCCCAAAGATGGATATATATATACTTCCCTCACATATCTTGATGAAATATTAACGTTCCATGATATATTAAGATGTAATGACTTTGATTATCTAATACTCTTTAGTGCTAAATGGATATGAAGAACTACTGTGAGTACTTTACCAAACCCTGTGAGGTAAATACTTATTATCCTGTTTTTACAGGTGAGAAGACGAACACTCAGAGAGGCCTCAGGAATCATAGCCAGTAAGCCACTGAGAGTTCAAGTTTGAATCCAGGCATCTGACTCCAGAGGCTGTGTGTGTTCACCATTTTGTTGTAATGTTATAAAAGAAACATGCATACAGTTGGTGACTCATAGTTAATTTAATAGGTAGGTAGATATTGGAAAATGTGAATAATTAAACAAGCATTGGAGAAATGAAACAATGAGATATAGACATGGTAAACTATTTCTCTGTCCCTGTAGTTATCCGAGTCAAGACAAGCAAATGGAAATGCACTCTTTTTTCAGGAAACTGCACGCTCATGGCTGACTTTCCCTTATAGGTGGTGTGTCCTTTAGAACAAACACATTGCCAATGAGTCAAAATTACCTTGTTTCTTAAAAAGAGAACGGAAGTACATTATTTCAGAAGTCATATCCACCATATAAGTTAAATTTCACAAATGTCCCAGAAGCATAAAAATACTTTCAAAATAGCCTTCAGATACCAGGTATATTTACACAAGGAATGGTTTGAAAAACCAACTCTAGCTTTTCATTGTTAGCCTCAAAGCCAAGCCAATGTGAATGCTGGGTGGCAGAAAACTCAGAGGACTGCTGGATGCTTCAGTTCTTCCTGGAGCTCTGGATTCTGACATCTGAACACAAAGCAGGGCGCTCCCTACCCGCAGACCTGAAGGTGTAGGCAGCAGAGACATCAGAAGCCCCTTTCCTCCACGTGCTGTGCAATTGTCTTTTATCCATCTCTTAGGAGCTGGTGACAAATGAATCCCAAGCTGTCCCTTTAGAGTGCTCAGAAAATGAAAGGTTTTTATATCTAAGTGCTCAGCAGGAGAAGATGTAACTGCTGTTTATATTATTTATTTTTTATATTTAAAAGGTTTTTAAGTCAAAAGCATTTAAGCAGGCTGACCTGCCTGGAGAAGCCCAGTCAGGGCATAGCCCAGCTTGCAAAATCCTGAACTGAAGATCCAAATGTGTGTTAGGATCATAGTTCTGCGGCTGTCAGAATTCGAGGTTATCATAAGTATATTTGAAGTAAATGGGAAAGAGAATTTATTTCAAAATATTAAGATATAAATTCAACTGAAGAAAAAGACTAAGGTGATAGCATAATACTCATCTAAAGACAATCCTGGAAACACCAATCACTCCAAATTATCTGCTAGATATAAAAATCTCAAAAAAGGCAGTATTATAGGATTCATAGACTAAAAGATGATGACATTTAGCTGTAAGCCACGTGGACAGGTAGTTTTCTCAGTGACAACACACTTAGTTTTTCAGCCTAAACCAATCAGGCATTTCATTGGTATCATTGTTTACGACTTTTGCCAACACTCTGCCAGCCACAGAACTTAGCTGCCATCTCGGCCATCTTGTAATTTATAACTGTTGCGGGGAGCAGCAGGTAAACAGGCAGCTTTAATTTCTAAAGTCAGGATGACCAGGGGATGGCCTGGGTCTCATATGGATGCCTGATGCCAGCATTCATTTGAAAAATGGAGCAGGCGCAGGATACAGTAAGTAGCAGTGCAAAGTGCATTCGGCTGAAACAGTAGCAAAGAGCAATTCAGAGTCTTGTGCTCTTAAGCAACTGTTAGTAGTTCAGCTTGCCTGGAAGCTCTAGTGGCAGGGATATGGGATAGCTTTGAAACTAGAGAAATAATCAAGGGTCAGAGTCTAGTTGAGGAGACCCACTCAACTCCTAAAGAAGTCTGAATGCCAGATAGGAGGTCACCGCTCAATCTTCACCTTACTCATTTAGGAGTAGCTAAGCTTCATGAACACATGATGGGACATTTACACAGGGCCCCATGCTCTAAAGGCCTGGCGCCTGGCAGTTAATGCTATCCAGTGGCTGTCTTCAAATACTCATGATTTTGTATTTGAACTAGTGTTTTATAAATGGCATCTGAAGGGACAATGGGGCATGAAGATTGAAGCCTTGGTTCAAGAAAGTCTTGCTCTTCTACCTCCTGGGGAAGGTAGCCTGCTCTCCAGCCTGACACTCCAGGCTGGAGTGTCCACACTCCACCTCTCCTCTATTAACTGATGCTTCCTGTCCCTGGGAATGACCTGGATGTGAATTTGGAAAAGGCAGGATCGGGTGTATGCACCTCCAGCATCCCTGGCTAGAGAGGGTGGTGGCTGTCCCTGCTCTAGATTGGCAATTACCATGATGTCTCAGTAGGGACTTGCTTCTTGCCCACACTGACCCAGGTGCTGAGCGCAGAGTTCCAAATATCCTCAGGGGTCACCCATAGATCATAGTTTAGAATAACATAGAAAGGGGAATGCTATCTGGGCTTCTCCAAGTCCTTCTCTCACTGGGATGTTGATTCAGCAGGGGTTGGGAGGATGAGCCAAGGAATGTTTATTGAACAGAGTGTGTCCCAGTAAATGCAAACGTTTGGGTGCCTATGTGAGTCTGCACTTGCCCAGTGAGTATCAGAGTAGCAACTGTGCCCATGGGGTCCTCTTTTCCATCTGGAACTGGCTTCTTCTGGCCAGTCTTAGGTATCTTCCAGGAACAAGTCTTCAAATGCATGTTGTGAAATCTTGGCGATGCTGGCTATAGGTTAAAAGCTCAAGCATTTGAATTTAAAACTGACATTGCACAATATGAAAACAAATGGTAAAATTGATGTTAACAGTTTTTTTTCTCTGATTACAAAGATATTAAATTATAAATAAAATTACCATGACAAGTTGAAAGAGATGGAAAAGAATTATGTGTACCTTTACTGACAAGATTTTCCTGCTATTTGAACCAGAGACCCCCCTTTTTTTCAGTTTTTTTGTTTTTCTTTTCTTTCTTTCTTTTTTTTTTTGCACCAGGCCTGGAAATTACGTAGGCAGTCCTACTAACTGGAAAGCACAAACAAACCTATAATAAGTGGTCCCTGGGGTGGAGAGTTGTGAAAATATGATTTCACCCATAATTTAGGATGATCATTAGTCCTTTTAAAAATAGTGTTTTTTCACACTTTAGCACACACCAGAACTATCCAGAGGTTTAATAAAACACAGATGACTAGATTTCCACCCCTGACTAGGTAGGTCTGGGTTTGAGTTCAATTCTTTGTATTGTTAACTACCTCCTAGGTAATGCTAATACTGCAGGTCTAATACCACATTTTAAGAAACGTTTAGCTAATGCTTTATTTTGTTGGTTACAACTTCAGAGGACAGGCTGGTGGTGTAAATGCGGAGGAGTGTAGTGGTGATGATTCTGGGAAAAACTCTTGAGTAAAGATTGAATGAGTGTGATCTAGAGGCACAAAGGCCTAGGAGATGGACACTGTCCTCAATTTTGGTCATGCCCAGGCCCCACCTACCACTCACTGCTAAGACCAGTTCAGGCTGAAAACGACTAGGAAGCAGGGAGAGAAGTCACTGGGGCTGCAGCTCCATGCTGCAGAGGTAGTAAAAGTCTTAATGGAAGGTAGAGGTGATGGCACACCATTTTAGGGAGAAAAGAAACAGAGGTCAATTTCTGCCAAGAAATCATCTTGGAGATCCCACACGTATCCTCCTGGGTTAACAATCATAGGATCACATAAGTGAGTTCGTCAGGCTTTTTCCTCCAATATCCTCTATGACCAGCATCTGTGGTATAGTGCTCTCCCCATGATTGCACATGCCTGGCCCAGTGGGTGTGTGCATGTGTGAGTGGGCTCACCTGGGCCTGGGAGGAAAGGCTAAAAGGGCAGTGTCACCCTTAAGAGAGAATGCAGAGATAAGGAGAGAAAGCCAGAGAGAGAGAGACCAGAGAAAAGAGTGAAAATTCCTGGGAAGCTGGGAATTCACCTACCTCCCAGCGCCCCCTGAACCTGGCTCTGCCCTGCCCGGCCGTGCCCTGCCCTGCCTGGTGTCTGTGTAACTACTAGTACCAATTAAGAACCTACCAAAGGCCTGATGCTTGCACTACAATCACACTTTGGGATGATGGCTCAAGCAGTCACCCTTCCACCAACACGGTGTTTCAAATGAAAACCAGAGACCAGAGATATAGAGAGACACCGGGGAGCAGGTTACAAAAGAAACAATGAGGAGAAGGCAGCTCTAATTGTTGCTCAAGTTGAATAGAAGCCCCAATACTGCCAGCTGGTGAACCATCTTTCCCTTCTACCTCAGCAAGGCAGGCATGGTATTGTGGCATTTTGTGGTTTTGTGACTAAAACCAGTAAATAGTGCTTTTATTTCTTTTTTTTCTCATATCCCCCTCAGTCTGAAATAAAATGTGTTATATATTTTTTCTTTTCCCCTTGTCCCATGCATTCTTTCTTTCCCAGTTTCAGTCTTCCACTTAGTATTTCTGAATTTCAGACATCTTTCATACCCATGAGAATTCTTAAAGAAACTGCAATGTGCAAGTTTTCCATCTCTTCTCTGTGATGAAAACGTAATTCTGGTCAGGCAGAAAATAAGTCAAGTAGATGAAAGACTTAGCTTGAAATGTCACTGCTTGGAAAACTGGGGCCAGAAAAATGGCTTAATACCATTTACCCTTTGTTAGGCCTCTTACTTGTCTGCCTCACGTGTAGGACCTCAGACAAAGGCTTGCCCGTTCTTGATGGCAGCAGATGAAAAACAGGTCATGAAGCCCATATATGGAGTGATGTTAGGTTTTGGAGAAAGGACGAAATGAAGAGACCAGAAAGTAGTGCAGGAACAGGTTTATTAGTGAAAACCTGGGCGAGCTGCTGACAAGTTCACAGCCAGAGGTTGGAGCTGCAGAAGCCGCGCACCTTATTCATGGCTGTGTCCTTTAATCCGGTCCCTGAATAAGGATTTGACCAGGCAGGATGAGTAAGGTGGGAAGGGAGAGTTTGGTCAGGTATGTGATGATTTCCTGATAGGTGATTAGTTTGCCTCTGGTCAAGTTTAGGCAGCTTGGGGAAGGTGGATTTTTTTTGATATTGTCTGAGTCAGTGACTCATTGAACTGGGGTTAAGGTAGCTGGTACAAACAGGAAGGGATTTGGGAGAGAGATCATTCTAGGGAGCAGAAACAAGCCTTTATTGTGAGAATGCAGGAGATGCACAGGCAATGACAGCGGCTGTGTCCAGCAGCGGCAACTTCCCAGGGCTCCTACCACAGCAGTCGCCCCATGAGTGGCCAGTGTAATGCTGTACATCTAAAACTTATATACTATTATAGATTATGTCAACTTAATAAAATATATTTTAAAAATTGAATCAGGTAATGTGTCTTTGTTTTTGTTTTTAAAACCACTACAGATACGTTTATAAAAGATATTGATAAATTTCAGTATGTTTTTCATTTTGAAAGTCATATATTTGTATCCATTTTTAGACCACAAATGAGGTGAATTTATACATGAAGAACTAGAAAAAAAAAACAGTCCTTGTGGTAATTTTTATCAGTGATGGTTTAAAACAGATATGCAAATACCAATGGTCCCACTTATATGTGGAATGTTAAAAAAGATTAACAAAAGGTGAAGAAAAAGTCAAAACTAACAAGATCACCATAAAACCAAGACATACAGAAAGGGAGGGGAGTGGGGAAGGCAAGGAGGAAGGAACAAAAGGGAATATGGTGATGGATGATACAGTGTGGGAGAACAATGAGGACTACAATGATGTAAAAACATTTTTTGACTCTTAAATAGATAATTATAATGAAGTCAATATAATCCCCCCCAAAAAACTTAGACTTGCAATATCTTAAATTCCTCTCATAAAAAAATATTAGCTATTGTTTTTAAGGTTGAGGATTTTTTTTTATTTTAATTTTTATTTATTTATTTATTTTTTAATTCATTTTATTGATTTGTCACAATTGTGCATTAATTGATCCCTCCTCCTTCCTCCATATCCCCCTCTGTATCCCCCTTCCTCCTCCCTCCATATCTCCCCTCTGTATCCCCCCTTCAGTCACTCCTCCCATTTTTCTGCAAATTGTTGTTTGGTTAAGTTGATGTTTAGTTGTTGGTTGTTTGGCCTGTTGTTCTCTTCCGATATATGGTAAGTGTGTGTGTGGGTTTTT
>PVHY01033946.1:0-10766 GCA_004024945.1 Uropsilus gracilis | reverse complement strand
AGTCCTTTCCCAGATTGCCCCAAAATCCTCAGTCTCTCAGTCCTGATCGTCTCACCAATGTCCAGTCAGAGTCCATCTCCAGACGCTTGAAGAGTTGTTCCTTTGACTGCTCCTCCTTGTCTTCCACGCTGTCTTCTCCTTGTCACCTTCAGGTAGCAGGAACTCCATGGTGTCGAACCAGCAAAGTTCACTTTCTTCTCAGGCCTAACTTTTGCACGGCCTCTTTCAGACACAAATCAAACTCAGCAAAGCAAACTCCAACACGGAGTTCAAATCTGCAAACTCCTTAAATGCATTCAGCACACATGCTGCCAGCCTGGGCCAGCCGAGGGTTGCAGGCCCTTGGTGGCCACATGGCCAAGCTCACATGGCTCACATCTTTACAAGATGGCCGATTCCCATCTCCTCTCCATATTGGAATCCCAATCGAATCGAATCCTGAATCGAATCCAATCCTTCTCTTTGTTTGCGCACCCTTTATATACCCTGATTTCCCGCATTCCAGGAAATCTGTTTCACCTTGACTATTTCACTTCTTTCTTCTCCCTGCATCCCCCTGAAGGGAAATTCCAGCTAAGGTCATTCCCCCATTTTAACATTACCTGTCCTTGAAATCTGCAATCTTAAACAGGAGGGGGGGGGCACACCCTGTCACAGCAAGTTTGGTCTCTTGGTAGAGTCATTTCTTTATGTTCACTGATTTTCTAGCCTTTCAGTCAAGTGCTATTTCAGATCTTGACCTGGGAGCTTTGAGGAGGCCAGTAACCAGCAGCACATACCTCCTCTGAGTTCAGTCCTTTGACTAAACAGATACCTGAGTCAGACATGTGGAGAGACTTTAAAGTATCAGCTTTGACAGGGGTGAGGTCAAAGTGGAATTAGTCAGGGCTTGCAACAGACTTCCTAGACTTTCTGAGGAAGGTGTGTGTGTATGTGAGATAGAGATTGGGGGGGGGCATTCTAGGCTAATATGTACCTGTTCAGTGAGCAGACTCTGAAACCAGAGGCCCAGAAGTAGCTAAGGGTACCTAGTGCATTCCCCTGTACCCCAGTCAGATGAATCACCCTTTCCTTGGGGGGGGGGGAGGGGGGAGAATCACAGGGGAATAGCATAAAGCAAATGTTCTTCACAATTTTGAAGAAGTGAAAGTTTGTTTGGCTTTCCCCAACAATGACGACCTTTGAGGATCATCTTGCTCTTAGCAGAATGAGAGAATGGTTAATTAATTCATTCTGTCATATGGTCTAGGTACTATATTTTAAAAATATGACTCTCATTAGTACATTAGTATAGCCTCAGGTCTCAACAGTGCTTTCACCCCTCTGGAATTCCAGTCTTGTTTCCTTTAACTTGGTTCACTTTTGATCCCTTGATGACCTACAGTTCTCTGGATCAGGACCTGCTCAAATATTGAATAAGTTCCCATGGTTTCCTTCTGAGAAATCCTTACTTTTTGAATCTAGAGTCCATTCCTCTTTCTTATTCAGGATAGGGTAGGTTATTGGGAAAAGTCCTTACAACTATTTCCTGGGAACTGTTTTTTAAAACAAGTGTCTGTGGGAAAATACTCTTCAAGTACCAAGGGGGCTCTGTTTGTTTTTTTAGTTTTTTTTTTCCTCTTCTCCCTCAAACTCCTTGGGGAAAGAGAGTATTACAGGTCAAATCTTTTTACAAGTAAGCAAAACTGGGCCATCCAAATACATGGTATAGATTAGAATTTGGTTTCATTGGCTGTAGTTTGATTTAGATTAGCTAGACAAACTGGGCTATGGCAGATTCTTGCTTAAAGAGAGATTTTCATTGTTAAGGTATTTGTTGTAAAAAATTTATGTGGTAAACAGAGATCTCTCCCAGCTAATGTTTTTACCAGACTCATTCAGACTGGGGAGTTAGCAGAGGGGAAACTGGGGACATAGTCTGCTGGCTAGCAGTCAAGGCAGAGGAAAGAAAACACAGGCAAAGTTTGTGTGAAATGTGAATCTGAGTCACAGAGGAAGAGGAAGAAAATAGCATGTGTCATTCTGAAAAAGCTCCTCTTAGGACAGTTTCTTTTGGCTCTAACCACACAGCCTCTCCCTGGGAGAGCAGCACAGGATCTCACTAAGTTCTTCCTGCCGCATTTTCAGACTTAAAAGGAAACCACCTTCAGGCAAGTTCCCTCTTCCTCCCAAGAAAGAAAATAAAAGGAAATCGAGAGTCCTGGTCTCTGAAGAACCTGGGTCAGGTTTTGATTAACCCAGGACTGTGCCCTGTTGGCAGGGCTGGGAATGTTTGCAGTGACAATTGGGGTTGCTTCTCTGATGTCCCTGAGCATGAACTATGTTATTGTGTCCTGTAAAGTTTCCTAAATCTCCACTATTGCCAGCCCCAGAACTCTAGTGTCCCTCCTTTTCTAGACCTTGCTTCTCAGCTTGAAGAGTTTTTTTTTGTTTGTTTTTGTTTTTGAGACTAGGTCTCGCTATTTCTGCCCGTGGAACCGCAGGCTCATGTTGCCTGGGGTACCACGGACTCAAGCAATCCCCAGCCTCAGCTTCCCAGGTAGCTGGGATTACAGGCGTGCACCACCACGCCCAGCTATTTTTTTTTTTTTCTTTTCTTTTTTGGGACTAGGTCTCGCTATGTTGCCCCGAGCAGGACTCGGACCGCGATCCCTAGCTCCAGTCGCTTCATAGGCTGAAGCTAACAGGCATGCGCCACTGTGCCCAGCCTCAGCTAGAAGAGATTTTGGAACAACTTTTTGCCATTCCCAAGATTTTTCACTTGAAGTTTCTCTATGGCCAGCCCTTGTAGACTTTACTCAATATATTAATTTTTCTAAACAAATTCTTTCACTCTTCATTTCTGCATTTATCTCTGGTCACAGGATGATCCTGTAGTAGCTGTCAATCAATAGCAGTAAATAAACACTTATGAAATTCATTTAAAATTTTTATTTCATTGAAATATAATTTATATACTGTTTTATAAAAGTTACCCATTGTAAGTGTACAGTGAATGATATTTAATAAATTTACAGTACTGGACAACCATTAGTTTTAGAACATTTCCAAAATCCCAGAAAGCTCACTCATAAATATTTGGCTTCAATTCTCACTTTCACATCTAGTTTCCCATGACTACTGATCTCATTCGGTCTGTAGAGATTTACCTTTTTTGGTCACTTCCTATAAATGGAAACATAAAACATGTAATGTTTTGTGCTGTTTTTTCCACTTAGCACATTTTTGAGGTTCAACTACATTCCATGTATCAGTACTCTAGTTACAGGTCCTTTCCAGGTATGTAATTCATACAATTTTCATTCAGTCTCAGTGTTAAGAGTCGCATGTGAGAAAGAAGAAATAAGATGGAAGAGCTTGATAGCAATCTGTGAGGCTAGCCCACAGAACAGGGATTCTGGAAAGTATGTCCAGGTTCAACTTTAATGAAGTTATGAAGCCCCTTATATACCCTGGCAGA
Organism: Uropsilus gracilis; assembly: GCA_004024945.1. Taxonomy (NCBI): domain Eukaryota; kingdom Metazoa; phylum Chordata; class Mammalia; order Eulipotyphla; family Talpidae; genus Uropsilus; species Uropsilus gracilis. The sequence goes on along the minus strand of PVHY01033946.1, from coordinate 7,306 downwards.
GAAATGATCACAATGAGCTAATGAAGCTGTAGTAACCTGATTCCCAAGCATATGTGACATACAGCAGGGGTACAGGTGACAAAGAGGAGAATTTACCTGTGGGGGTAACAGTCATTACTAATAGGTCATACGTCTCTTGGGACATTCCGAAGAGGTTAGGAAGGTGGGTGACAGTTGAGAGACTTGCTGTTGCCCATCTTCTAGTGTGCCAGAGGGGACTAAACAGATAAAAAGTGTTCTTTTTATCTAAAGCTCATCTCTCAACCTGCTTCCACATTCCAATCTAAGTCTTTTCAATTTGTTAATATCTTTTGAAGCATACAAATTTTCATTTGGACAAAGTGCAGTTCATCAAATTTTTCTTTTGTGGATCAGGTTTTTGATGTCATATTAAAAATTCTGCCTAGTTCAAGCTCTAGTTAAAAATTGCATCCTGTTTTCTTTTAGAATTTTTATACTTTTACAACAAAAATAAGACTTAAAAAGAATAAGACTTAAGATCTATTTTAATTTTTGTATATGGTATAAAAGTCTATTAACTTTTTTTTTGCATACATAAATCAAATTGTCCCACATAGGAAAAACAAACAAAGGGCCAGGAGGAAAAGTCAAAACAAACCAACAACCAAACTAAAGAACACAACTTGGGGTGGGGGTGGGGGGGAGGTTGAGGGGCTGTGGTCAGGTAGGGGGGGATGGTGGCTGAACCCCAGGGAATAAAAAAATGTGAAATATATATAAATAAATTATTAAAAAAATAAATTAAACAAGTCATAATAACAAAAAAAATCAAATTGTCATTCACTGAAAAGATATCCTTTCTCCACTGAACTGTTTTGGATACTTCATTGAAAATCAATTGACCATAAGTGCAAGAATTTATTCCTGATTCTCAGATCTGTTCTTTTAATCTATTTAATCCCATATTTACACCAATATTACACTGTCTTGATGACTATGGATTTATAATAAATTCTGAAAATGCTTGTGGTAAGTCACATAGCCTTGTTTGTTTTTTTAAGGTTGTTTTGGTTATTCCATATAAATTTAGGATCAGTTCGTCCATTTCTACCAAAAAAAGGTAGTTGCATTTTGGATCAAATATATAGCTTGATTTGGAGAGAATAGCCATCTTAACAAGGTTGATTTGTTCCATTCCATGAGTATGGGATAGAGATCCAACTACTTTACTCTTCTACCTATCAACACTGATAAAATTGAAAAAACGAATAGACAATACTACAATAATAATTAGAAACATCAAGATACACTTTTTAAAATGAATAGAAAATAATACAGAAGGTTGGTAATCAAATAGAGGCCTTGAATAACACATAAATCAATTAGAACTAACAGACATACTAATAAAGACACAGTACTCATTCTTCTCAAGTATGGAAATATACTCTCCAGGATAGAGGACATGATATTCTACAACACAAATCTTAATTTAGTCACAAAGGCTGAAATTATATATACAACCTATCTTTGGACCACTGTGGACTGCACTAGATTCAATAAGAGAAGGGACATTGTAAACATGTGGAATTAAAAGTGCATACTCTTAAACAACCAATAACTCAAATGAATCAAAGAAGAAATCACATGGAAGTTTAGCAACAGTTCTATTTTATTATTATTATTATTGCTTTGTGCCTAATTTATAAATTAAGCTTTATCATAGGTACATATGTATATGCAGTTAAGTCAATATCTGTAGTATCAGACATCCATTAAGGGTCTTGGAACATATTCCCTGATGATAAGGGAACTGCTGGATATTGATATTCTCAGTGGTTCACAGACCTTTGAGGCAATGTTTTTCTTCATTTTTGTTGCTTTTCATTTCTTTCTTTTTTTTTTTTTTTTTTTTTTGAGATTGGGTCTCGCTATTTTTGCTCGTGGAACCGCAGGCTCATGTTGCCTGGGGTACCACGGATTCAAGCAATCCCCAGCCTCAGCTTCTCAGGTAGCTGGGATTACAGGCGCACACCACCACGCCCAGCTATTTTTTTGGAACTAGGTCTCACTACAGGCCCCAGGCAGGACTCGAACCACGATTCCTAGCCCCGGCCACTTCATAGGCTGAAGTTTACAGGAACAAGCCACCGTGCCCAGCCTTGCTTTTTATTTCTATTGATGTGTCTCCAAGTTCAAAGATTTAGAGAATTTTCAACTTGTGTTTTTCAACTTCATAGTTTCCATTTGGTTATTTTTTATAGGTTATGTCTCTTTAGGATTATCCGTTAAGTGATTATTATTAATGTTCTTTTAAGTTTTTTTAAACATGACTTCCTTTAGTTCTTTGAACATATTTATACTAAATATGTTATATTCTTTCTCTGCAAAGTCACTATCTGAGCTCAGTCAGTCAGTTTCAATTTACTGCTTTCTCCCTTGAGTATAGGTCGTTTGCTGCTTTGTGCTACTCATGATTTTGATATTGAAAGTTGGACATTTTAGATAAAATTCTAATAAAAATTTGGTTTGTGAATTTTGCTTCAATGAGAGTTTGTTGTTACTATTTGTTTAATAACTTGCCTAAATTTGTGAATCTTTACCTCCACTGTGTTCTCACTGATGTCTCTGATTTCCTAGGGGGCCACCCTTTTGTCTGCATAGCTTAGTATCAACCATTGATTGGTTAGAGGTTATCTTCTGATAATGCACATATATCTCTCTTAGTAGACATATATGTGGTTTGCTTTTGCATTTCAGGCAGTTTTCAAGTCTGCCTTATATTTACTTTGCAGTGGGCCCTGTTTTGTATCCTATCTGTGTGATGCAGCTTCTGGTTGACCAGAGATGGATGGAGAGTCTATTTTAGGTATCTTTTAAATTACTGGTTAGTTCTTGATACACTGATCTATAAAGGCAAATATACAGAGTAATCACAATTATACAATCTTAGGCAACCACTGTTAAGTATATATTTTAAGCATATATTTGGATATTATGCTTCCAGACATGATATTTTTTATGCACACCCTATGTCCATTATATCCTTCATTTAAGAAACATAAAATGAGTGCTTATTAAGCATCAGGTATGGTGTCAGGTGCTATTTTCAACCAAATGAGGGCTCTCTTCTCCTTCAACAGAAGAAGAAAAAGTAGAAATGCAGTTCTAGAGAGATTAATTTAATAGGCTCAATCCTTATAATAATATGTCATTCTGAGTAAAATTACCTGGGACAGAGGTGGAGATGGGAGAAGGAAAAATAAGAGCCCATATTTAAGGGGGAAAATACACAGTCTAAAATTATAAGCTAAAGAGAGAAAATCCACATCCCTTCAATTTCAGGGTAGTACCTGGAGCCAGAGTCTAAGAACAACAGGTCAAAGGCAATGTGTTCACTATCAATGCCAGGAAAGTACAGGGGAAATGTGCCAGGCTAAAAGCCTAGAGTTAGACTACAATTTCAATTTTTACCCCAAAGGCTGTGTGACCTCAGTCAACTGATTTCCTATCTCAGTATTTTTTCCCTACAAAATGAAAGGATCATTAAAAGAGTCATATATCATAACCAAGTAGGATTTATTCCAGGAATGTAAGGATGGTTTGACATATACAAGTCAATCAGTGTAGTTCACCAAATCAACAAAAGGAAAGAAAAAATCATATGCTCACATTAACAGACGCAGAGAAAGTATTTGACAAGATTCAACATCCATTTATGGTACAGACTCAATAAAATGGAGATAGAAGGAATATACCATGACATAATAAAGACCTTATATGACAGACTATAGTTAACATCATATTTAATGGTGAAAAATTGAAAGATTTCTCTTTAAGATCAGGTGCAATACAAGGTGTCCACTACTGTTTAACATAGTAATGGAAGTCCTCACTAGCACAATCAGGAAAGAAAAAGATACAAAAGTAATGGAAAATGGAAAAGGAGAAATAAATCTATGACTGTTTGCAGTTGATATAATAATATACATAACAAAAGACCTGACTAAAAAACTATTTCAAACATTAAATCGGTAGAGTGAAGTAGTAGGCTACAAAATTAATATGCAAACAACAACCAGAAGAGAAAGGAATCAAGAAAATAATCCCATTTACAGTCACATAAAAATAATTAGGAAACTGAGAATAAACAAAGGAGTGAAAGAACTTTACAACAAAACTATCAGACATTATTAAAAGAAACTGAGGAAGACACACAAAAATGGAAAACTACTTCTTGCTCATGATTGTAACAATGGCCATTTAAAAACCCAAACCAATATATATTCACTGCAACCCCTACCAAAACTGCAATGTCATTCTTCAGAGAAATAGAGAAAGCATTACTGAAATTTATATGGAATCACAAAAACCCTCAAATAACCAACCACATCAGACAAAAAAGAACAGTTATCACACCTCAGACTTCAAGTCATGCTACAAAGATCTAGTAATCAAAACAGTATAGTATTGGAATATAAATAAATGCACAGATCAATGAAATGGACTTGGAAGCCCAGAAATAAGCCCACATTTATATGGACAGTAACTTTATTACAAAAGAGCTAAGAGCGAAGGAGGTAAGATCTACTAAGATCTACAAAAAGCCCATACCACTCGGTAACAAGAAAACAACGAGCCCAGTCAAAAATTGTGCTGAAGCTCTAAATAGTCACTTTTCCAAAGTATACCTTTCTTCAGCCAATGGAATCCAATCATTTAACTTTAATATGCGTTGGTGGGTTTTTCTAGTTTGTAAAGTATTAACAAAAAAGTTTTGGTTTCTTACGCCTATGCTTACGATATGCAGTTTCCTCTCCTTTAAACGCTGAATGACTGTTTTTAAAATGATGTCTCAACTGACATAATGATGGTATCTGGGAAAGTTCTTTTTTCATTAGACAACACTGAACACATTAACATCACTAAAGCCAAGGGATAGGAGTTTTTCAGCTACTATTTCGCCCAAATTCTTCCGTTTCTGAGCCAGGGACTCCTATGATACAGATGTCAGTATCATCTTTTTCCGCATCTTTAAATATTAAACTGTTGAGAAGGTAAGCCTTCTAATTTCCTTTTTGTAAGTTAATGAAAGGTACCTTGAAATATTTTATTTTTATTTATTTTTTTGAGACTAGGTGTCGCTATTTTTGCCCGTGGAACCGCAGAATCACGTTGCCCGGGGTACCACGGACTCAAGCAATCCTCAGCCTCAGCTTCCCAGGTAGCTAGGATTACAGGTGCGTGCCAACGTCCAGCTATATCTTTTTTGGGACTATGTCTCACTACGTGCCCCCGGCGGGACTGGAACCGTGATACCTGCCCCCTGGCTTCCGAGGCTGCCACCTACAGGCATGCGCCACCATGCCCGGTCTCCTTGAAATATTTTAAAGGTGAAAAATATTTATTTTAGAAAACAATTTTATATCCTAAAAGATCAACAATCTGAGATAAAATATAAACTTAGAACTAAGTTTTCAATACATTAAAAATAGTCTTACCAAAAAAATCAGCAAAATGGATTTTCCCCTTGTGGTTCTGCATAGATAAAAAACAAACTAAGGGATTAAAACTTATTGGACAGTATTAGAAAGCTCAGAGCAGGTGTAGATGAAGAGAAGATGGCAGGTCAGAACACCCTAGAGGTATTGAGGACACACCCAATTCGTCTCTGAGAACGCACATATTTATACGGTGAATCCTGTGAATTTACAAAATGCCAGCAAACACAAGAACACGCTACCACACATTTCACCAGCTTTCAGAGCCCTTGCAAGTCACTTCTCCTCCTGCAAACGCGACGCTCCTGAGAGCGTCAATAGCGGCCAATAACATTTCAGTAGTTTAACTCCGGCTGGCGGAGCCCCTTGGAAGGGTCTCCAGGACCACCAGGAGCCACCAGATGGCATTTTGAAAACCACTGAGCTAGAGTCTGTTTTGGGCAACAGCGACCGAGACGCCATCACGCCCCTGGAGAGATCCTTAGCATCTGTCAGTGACCTGAGGTGGAGAAGAAGGAGGGTCACGGGCGGCTAGGGCGCGGCCATCATCCTGGCCGGCCAGGTGAGGGAAGTCGGCTCCAGAAGAGTGACCTTGACCCAGTGACCTTCCCCTTCCCCGCGGCGTCCCCAAGCCCCAGCAGCGACTGGACGGGGCGGGAAGCGACGGAGACATCAGTGCCCTGGGACGCGGCGGGCTCTGAACCTGCTCTAAGACTCCGCAGGCCGGACGCGTTGGCATTTGACACGACCAGGGTTGCCGGCGCCCGCAAGGCCGCTGGCGCGCGCGGAGCCCGGCCTCCCCGGGCCGGGGACGGAAGCGGGCGGAGAGCGCGGCCAGCGATTACGCCGAGAGGGTCAGCAGCATGGGGCCTGGGAATGCGGCCTCCAGATGCGGTCTCCGGCTGGAGACCCTGGCGGATGAAACCTAAGAGGGAGAGTCAGACGCCTTCCTCGGGAGGACTCTGGTGGACGGATCCCGCGGTTGCCTTCGAAACCTGTAGAGTTGGAGGTCAGCGTCCGCTCCGCCGCTGGGCGAGAGGGTTTTTTCTGGCGCGGACTCTTGCCGCCCCCTGGCGGCCTCTTCCGAGAATTACACCGCATTGTCCACAAGGGAGGCGAATAAAGTTTTCTTCTTCAAACAAACAGGAAGTACCTACGGAGGCCGGGCCGGCGGCGGGGCCGGGGCCGGGAATGAAGCCGGGCGGCGGCCGGAGCGCGGGCGGCGATGAGCGACATAGTAGAGAAGACGCTGACGGCGCTGCCGGGACTGTTCCTGCAAAATCAGCCGGTTGGGGGAGCGGCGGCCGCCAAGGCGTCCTTTTCTTCACGCTTGGGCGGCCTTGTCCGCGGCATCACCGCGCTCACCTCCAAGCACGTAGGTGCCTGCGGGACGGGGAGGTCAGGGGCACCCGTGGGAGGCCCCGGCTCTGGAAGGCCCCGGTCGGCGGTTAGGCTCCGGCGACTCTTTGGGAGTGTTCAGGGGCTGTGTGTGTCAGGGCGACCTGGCGTCTGTCTGGAAGCGTCACTTCCCTGCCTTTACCGACAGCCGGGAGGCCGGTTTTCCGCTGTCACCGACTCGTATCCCAAACCTCGGAGTTCCCCTGTGTTCCCTGCACGTTTGGGTGGAAGAGCACCGAGCGCGTTCCAGGGGCTGTGTGGGAGGTGAGGTGAGATGAGGTGGTCAAGCGTGTGAAGAAAACAGGTGCGGTGGGTTCACCTGCAGCGTTTCCGTGCTCGCTCCGTTCCTTTCTGCCTCCCAGTCCCCTGAGTCAGCTGCTCGATGTCACACGCAGACACTGTCGTCTTGATCTAGTGTTGAATGTCTTTGGGGGGCGGGGGGGGGGGGA